>ML795015.1:240754-254395 GCA_009831015.1 Picea engelmannii | reverse complement strand
CATGGTCTTCTTCATTCTTCTTCTTGGCTCCTTTAGGAATGAAGTCTCCAAGTTTGTTCTGTTGAAGTGCCTGTGCCATAAGATCGATCTATTTCTTCATGCATGTGGATTCTTCATGATTCAGTTTATTGCAGTAAGTGCATTGTTTCCCCTTCTTCTTGTTCTTGGAATCTGAAGAGTCTCTGGAACCTAAAGAATCATTGAAGGGTTTGGAATATCCCTCCTTCCCATTTTGTTTGGATGACCCTTTTCCATCATGCATGGTGAGTGCATGTGCTTTGGAATATTTCATGAGGCCCATCTGTATGAGTTTTGTTTTCTCTTGTGTAAGAGACTCAATGAACTAAGCCAACACAGGCATTTCCCAATTTGTTCCAAAAAGACACCTGTCAGAATGGAAATTGGAGACATATACAACGTATTCTGGTCCTATCTTGGCCAAGATGGTTAGAATAAGTTGTTTCTCTTCTGTAGAGTTATCAATACCACATTCACCCAAGCTTAATAGCAAAGATTTAAATTTAGTAAAAAAATATTGTATATTATCAAAACTTTTAGGGTCTAAGGTATTCAACTCTACCTCAAGCATATGACCTCACATCTCATCCTGCTTTCCAAAGAGTCCTTTCAAGGTGGTCCAGGTCTTGTTTGGAGTCTTGGATGTGGCAACATGAAACCACAAATAAGTGGAGATTAAATCAAGAAGTAGTCATGTGGCCTCATCCTTACAGTTCACCCATCTCATCTTCTCAATCGCTGATGTAGGTTCTATTTTTGTCACCATCGTCAAATTATATAGTCATTTTCTTTTGAGTTGGAATGTCGCCTTGAGCTTCCAATCAACATAATTGTATGGTGTGAGTTTTACCACCAAGTTTAACTGTATAATAGTTGTCATATCCATCTCTCCCACTGTTTCCGAGAACCCCTAAAAATTTACTCTCAATTTTCTGAGCAAACGGTGAGGAATCTCGCCAAATGGTTGAAAACCCACTTCCAAAATGGGTTGATTTACTTTCCACGAGAACCGTTTCCTAAAAAACTTAATATTTTTGGGAGAAATCATTGTAGAAAGGTACGACCATGGATTCGTATCAGTTTTAGGAGGCTATCTTGCAGCTTACTTTCTAAGAAAACGGTGAAGAATCTCATCAAATGGTTGAAAACCCACTTCCAAAATGAGTCGATTTACTTTCCACATGGGCCGTTTCCTCAAAAACTTAATATTTTGGGGAGAAATCACTATAGAAAGGTACGGCCATGGATTCGTATCAGCTTCAGGAGGCTATCTTGTGGCTTACTTTCTAAGCAAATGGTGAAGAATCTTGCCAAACGGTTGGAAATCCACTTCCAAAATGGGCCGATTTACTTTCCTCTTAGGTCGTTTCCTCAAAAACATAATATTTTTGGAGGAATAACTGATGAAAGGTTCGAACACAGATTCAACTTGCCGAAACCCCGATTTTCCTTATTCTTTGGCTTGTCTGGCTTGCTCCAAGCAGCATAGCTTTGATACCATGTCAGTGTTTCATGGAAACCTACACAGGATATCTAGCTAAAGCAAGTACAAACAAAGATTATCAAGAAAGCAAGAGAGATTCAATATGGAAGAATGAGAAAATATATTCACACTACTCCAATGAGCTGATGATTGATACATAGATCATGATCAATATGATACAATGAATGAGTGGAATACACTCATACATAGGGAAAAACAATCAAGCAATTAACTTTCCTTAGAAATGCATGCATGCATAATAGTGATGGTAGAAATAGAAAGTCTAAAATAGAACTAGTTAGTTAATTCCCACTGAACTAGTGTGTCGAAAATAAAAATTTCTCCAACACTCTAAAGATAGGTAACCTCATTTCATCTGCCATAGATCTTCTTAGGTTTCTTGACTGAGTATGTACTGAACTGCTAGTAATAGTGCTCTGAGTGCTCTGATAACTCTGGCTACTCTGGTTACTTAGTGCTGCTAAAATAACAAGAGTAATAGTATTTACTTCGACGATAGGCACAGTCCCTGAACTTTCTGATTCTTCTTGGCGAGGTTCTTCAACCTTCCCTTCCTCTGCCCTATTGGACTCTGAATGTTCTTCGTTCAATAACTCTTCTTCTTCTCCATTGTAGAACCCTTCGTCATGTGCTAGTGGCTCGTGACTCTGCTCAAATAGGTTCACTAGAGGAACCTCTTTGAAGGTTCTCCCACTGCGCGTATGCCCAACCTCTGTGTCGTTGTTGCTGTCTAAGTTCTTGAACATTATCTTTTCAATCCGACCAATTACTGCATCTTCAAGATGTTCTTCTCATGCAATATCATCTTGATCTTCAACTTCAAAAAGTGTAAAAATTTTCCTCTAGGTCCCTTAAAGAAATATCTCTCTGCTTGGCTATATGAATCTACTCTGTCAATAGAAAACTTAGTAATGTACTCTCCAATGGTGCTATCAAACCAGTGATCTACTGCTCTTGACACGACATTATCAACTCTCTTGACCTTTTTGATCAACATTGACGTTCAAACCACATGTGGTCTAGATTTGATCTCGAACTCGGTATCTGCTAATCTAGCTAACCACTCGTATAACTCTTTATGAATTCCTCCAAAGAAAACTTTGTGTATGTCGGTAAAGATGTACCTTCCCAACGAGTCTCTGCACTAATATTAGGGTTCTTATTCTGAGCTTCGACGAAGTCCTTCTTTTGTTCTTCTATCCACTTCTGAATCTCTGTCTTCGATGGAAACCACCTTGACATTCCCTCAAGAAGATCCTGGTCCCGACAAAAGAACCATTTGTTGGAACAGGGGTAGACCTAGGGTTCAACTCTAACAGCGCACCAACAAGCCCTAACTACTAGCCCTTTCGGCAACACCTGCAAAGAAGATGCAGTCTCACCCGAAGTAGCAATAGGGGGTTGCAGGACACATGTGTCTACAACTAGAGGAAATGCAAAGTCGATCCAGGGAAACAACACACAAAAATATAGATAGTATCGACCGGTCTTAAGCTTACTTCACAAGTTATATCTTAGATCTAACACAACAATGCAATAACAATATAACAGAAAGAAAAGAACACAACATCAACCACAGAGAACAACAAGATATATGTGGTTCACCCTCTCCCTAGGGCTACATCCACATAACTATGCTTCTTGATATATTAAATGGAAACATACAGTTCTATCTGCGCTCTTAGCTTGTAGATCTCTCTCTTTCTCTCTTCTCTATCTCCCCTCCCTGCGCATCTAGCTGCAGGGTTGACCTTCTCACCCAACTGAAAATCTTACAATATAGACTCAATATCGTCCTCAACAACAACACTCACAATGAACACCCATAATCACAATGTCCATGAACCAACTATTGAGCAATCCTATCGACTCTCCTAGACCTTTATTTATACATTACATGACAAGCATCTAGGTGTCAAAATCCTAGATCCAAAACCCTAGGTCAACTTGACCCGTGCTTTCAGGGCTTCGCTAGCATGACTTTCCTTCTTTTCCGCGAGGTGCTCCAAAGCAGTGGTTGACGTCTTCTTCCACTTCCTGAGTTGTCCATGATCCATCTTCCTTGCTAATCTATCTTCCTTGGTCTTCTCTTCCAACGGTTGGCTTTTCCTTTCTTTGCTCCTTCTTTTCCACTTCTTTTTGACCACTTCGACCCATTCTTAGTTAATGTTCTTTCCGTGCAGTTCGTATTTCGCCTTTCCTCCTTAATCTTCACTTTCTTTCATAACCAAGGGCCAACAAGTCCACTCGAAGATAATCAACATTACCCCTGTGTGAATTCCTCGTATCCACTACGCAAATCCAACTTAGTGAAATAAACAACATTATTTAATTGATCAAGTAAATAATCTATACGAGGAAGAGGGTGTCGATTTTTCACCATGATTTTATTTAAGGCTTGATAATTGACACACATTCACCATGTGCCATCCTTCTTTGGCACCATCATGATCAAAGAACCACAAGGAGATGAGTTGGGCTCGATGACCCCTTGATCCAATAAGCCTTGTATCTTCTTTTTGATCTCTGTGATCTCTACAATTGGCATCTTGTACATGCCCACATTAGGAAGAGGAGAACCCTATTGAAGATGTATTTCATGTTGGATTTGCCTCTTAGGAGGTAATACAGCTGGTTCCTCGAAAATATCATCATACTTAGGAACAATATCAATTATTTCTTTCTTATGAGAGGGATCACATCCTTGGAAGGCGTCGGATGTTCCGACATCCTTTTCCCTTACGACCATGAGTACATATCTCTTATTAGTGTTTATGAGTCTCTTCATATGTCTTGCACTAACAAGTGTGGTGTTTACCCTCATGATGTGGGCTCTAACAATATATTCCACTCCCCCTTTAGTAAGGTGATATTTGTTCTCATGATGAAAGAAGACTGCTTTCCTATCATAAAGATAAGGACTCCCTAGCACTATGCCACATATATCAAGTGATACAACATCCAAATCCACTTGATCAATCAACTTTGAAGTAATAGCAAATCTGACCCTAGATTTCTTGGTGACATTAAGTTTTTCTTTATCACATACCCAACCAAGACGATAAGTCTTTGGATGTTGTTTAGTTTCAAGACCCACATTTTTGACAAGTGCTTCAGATATTAAGTTTACTTGGGAACCCAGATCAAATAATGTATCTATCTTAGTGTGCTTAGATACACCTCTTATATAAAATAATTCATTCCTCTTTATTTCATCATCATGAGATTCATTATTGGAATTTGAACTAGCATGAAGGGAATCTTTACCTTGTACTCCAATCGTTGTGATCTTTCCCTCATCTCCTAAATCAGAACCAATATCTTGTTGCACAGTAGAAACGATCTTTGTCTTCCTCTTTCCACCAAACTATTTCGGTCTCTTCTTTAGATGTATTTTCCAACATTATTCATCATCATGACCATTCTTCTTGCAATGAGTGCAAGATAGTTTTCCTTCTTCCCTCTTACAGTGGTGGTCTTTTTGTCTTTCCTTTTAAACTTCTTAAACTGCTTATGTGGTAGATTGGAAGGTTTCTTTGTGGGATCTTCTTGAACATGCTTTCCCTTGTTCTCAAGTTGAGTGGCTTGCACACAAACTTCGTTAAGACTAGTGGGGTTAAACAATAGTAAAGTATGACAAATATAACTATGAAGTGCACCAATATACTTCATTAAAGTTTCATAAGAATCCAAATGAATGTTTAATGCAAGAGCTTTCTTCCTAAATTCTTCTGTGAAACTTTGTACGGTTTGACCTTTACTTTGTCTTAAAGTTTTCCATTCCATCATTGTTTTATGTAAACAACCCCATGGATAAAATTGCTTTCTTATCGCTGATTTAAATTCTGACCATGAGAAAAGAAGATTGCCGCACTTACTTTTGTCCTGAATTTATCTCTCCCACCATACAAGAGTGGTGCCTTCCAATTGAAGAGAGGCCAATTGCACTTTAACTTCCTCTTCATCAATCTGTTGAACACGACAATATACTTCAATTTGTCGGATCCAATTATCTAGCTTTACAAGATTAGCATCTCCATTAAACACATAGGTAAAGAAAATTTTACATCAAGATTTAACAATGGTTTCTTAAAAGAAGTTTTATTGCTAGAATCATGAGAATGATGAGAATGCTTAGAGGAAGAAGAACTGGAACTTGATGGTGAAGATGGAGGCTTAGGAGGGTCTCCTCTAGTCCCTTGATTCACTGAAGCATTGTCATATGCTTGTGCTTCCTTTTTCTTCCCTTTCTTCTTCATCTTCTTCTCGTAGTCTCCATACATTCGCTCAACCATTTCTGACATGCGATAAAAGACCATATGGAATTTTTTCTCCTGTTCACCATGCTTGTTCTCTTTGCCCATTTTCTTCCTTCGGGATGCACGACCAACTTCGAGATTGAAAGTATTAAGAGTTCCTTCACCCTACTTATGCTTGGCCCTAGTAAGCATTCACACTCAACAATTTAAGTCCAAGATGACTGCTATGATACCAACATGATCCAGGATCTTTTCATCGATGTGACTTATTAAAGAATTGTATTAAATGAGCATAAATTGAAGTGCACCATAAAGAAAGAATAACTCAATAATGAAGAGACATATGCATCAGATCTGAACATAAAAACTTGATAACGGAGTTCGTCCTTGGTGGACTACGTCTCCGGGGCCTGCTCTCAAATGGGTAGGCCTTTTTATTAACTCAACAAAAGAATCTGGAAAAATACACAAGTATACCTCATTCTGGTGTTAATATTAAGAAGCTTTTCTTAGATAAAAAAAAAAACAGCACCACTGAATTCGTGGCATCGAATTACCCAAAAACGACTATCTCCATGCCTTGATCTGAGTCTGGCACTTTTAGGCCCTTGAGAAATTTCATCTCGATTTTCATGCCTGTACCTACAATTAAATTCATGGGGAATTTCTTGATTTTTGTGCCATCCGTATGATTGTGCCCCCCCTGATCTGACCCCTGAACTCTGGCAAACTCAACTCTCAAGTAATATTGGTAGGCATATATACCAACATAGTCGTTTGGCTAGTTGGTTGGCATATATATTTAAAGCGCTTTGGTTAGAGGAGGTTTCGGGGTCAAGCCCACGGACCTCCCATTTTAATACAAGGTATATATATGTGTGTGTGTGTGTGTGTGTGTGTTATCCATTGGGATTGCTGCCAACTTTGGAGTGTGGTTTGGTTGTGGTGAATCCCGCCAGATCTGGTTGTGGATTTAGAAGACTGGGGGTTGGCGCTAGCCAACCCCTTACCCCTTTTAAAAATCGATTGATGGGGGTCCTTGGGAAATTTTCCACTGCCATGTGGTATCCCATGACTGGGCCATGTGGCGACCTTTCATTGGCCCACATCACCTCATTGCACGGATAGCCATGTCACCTCTACCATGTCACCTGTCAGGTGGCTTTATGGTCTTCCACGTGTCTATACAAACTATCACATGGCACCTTCCCATTGGTCCACAGATTTGACTGGAAAAGTCCAAAAATGAGTGACACGTGGCAACTTCTAGTGTTGCCACATCACCATGTTGACGTCATGCTGATGTCAGCATGACATGTGTCACCCTCTATGTGTTCCACGTATACTGTACATATGATGATGCCATCCATACTGATGATGAAATTATCTGTACGGATGCTGACTCATCCTTGCTAATTGGGATAGGTTGACCAAAACTTTGACCGCAAATATCTTTTGATTCGTAACTTCGTTTGACGAGTCGTTTACGTCGTTGGAAAGCTTACGACGCGTTCTTCGCAATGATGTCAATTTCACTAAGTTTTGAGGCCTCTGAATTTTGTTCTCTTTCTCTGTCTGCTGAGGCCATTTTGAGCTTCGTGGGTTGCCTCTGCGAATTCTGAGTTATCCTTAATCTTCTTTGGATCCTTTTTGGATAAGTTATTAAAACTATGGTGATCTTGGAAAGCTTCTCTGTATGGTTTTTGAGCATAGAAATACAAGTTTAAAGAAATCCAAGTAATCTCCTATCTTCTGAATCATCATCATCATCAAAAATAGAAAAATAAAAATAAAAATAAAAAACAAATTAAAACACAAATCTATAAATGATAAAAAAATTATTAAAATAAATTTCAATAAATTATTTTATTAATATTATAATTATATTTTTAAATTTATACTTGTGTAATAATAAATTTATACTTAAATCTTTTTATCCATTTTAATATTTATTAGAATCAACATTAAAATAATCTATATTAATAAAATAAAAAAATATAAAATTTTCATATAAAATTAATTATAATTCTTTTTACCAATTAAGTTTTAGTAGACATTAATCATCATCAATCAAATTTTAATAATAAATATTTGATAATATTTTTAATAAATTATTACAACTTAATATATCTTAATAATAAATATTTCAAAATATTTATTATAATAAATATTTATAATGTAAATATTTGATAATAAATATTTTAAAATATTTATAATAATAAATATTTGATAATATTTATAATAATAAATATTTGATAATATTTTTAAAGTCAACTTAATATATCTTAATAATAAATATTTCAAAATATTTATTATGACAAATTTGATAACAATGTAAATGTATTTAGTCAAAGTTTGTTTCCTTAATTCAATAACAATGTATTTAGTCAAAATTTATTTCCTTAATTCAAGGATCATTTGCACTTTTTTATAATCTATGGAGGGTTTTGTCCATAGAAAATATTCCTTAAGCTATAGACAAATTTAATAATGGAAATATTTATATTTGAACCCTACAATATTCCAATCACTATTATTAAAATTATTTATTATCCTTACATCAATGTTTAAAAGGATAAATATCAATGCTTAAAAGGATAAATAATAAAAACTTAGTGATTCATCTACTTTTGGGCTTTAGCTCATCTCTTCTTTTTATAGAATAGTTAGGTTGAGTGAAATTTGCTCCCATAATAATTAGTTTTTTAAGTTATATATTTTATGGGGTATATTGTTAATAATAATAATTATAATCTATTTTTAAGGTCACGGCTAAGCCAACACACCAAATTGGTGTATGAGACTCCCTTGTTTGTGGGACAAGGGACCCCCCTCTGCCCAACGATTTGATTGGTAAAGTCTACGAAGGTATACATACCCTACCCCCCTCTGGATTTGAACCTGTGACCTCTTAAGAGGAAACACATGTTCTTAACCATTAGGCCTACTCAGGTTATATGTTGATGTTGGTCGTACTATGACACCGACATTATAATTCATTTATGCATTAATGTACAGATTTGTCACAATCGTATGTACTTTCTTTCATTAAATCAATACATGTTCAATGGTATGGCAAATGAGATTTATCTTACTCCCAAAGGAGATATATCAAGCGTCAACTTATCTCTTATTCTTATAAAATAGATAAAATGAGTGAAAGGAGATATATAAAGATAATGTTGTCATTATATGTTGATGTTGGTCATACTATGAAATCAACATCATATTGTATGCGTTGATATATAGGTTTGTCACAAATGATTATACATCCATTCTTTAAATTCCTACCTACATGTTTTTTTAAACCGAAACAAATAAATTGATATTATATAAAAGGCTATAATCGAGGCTAACAACAATATTACAAAAAATGTTAGCCTTAGATATTGACAGCTCTTTATTTGCTAATTATTGAGTGCTTATGTCCATCAAAACTACATTTCGGTTTCTTGCATGAGAAAATTTTGACAAAGTGCTTACATAACAAAATGTAGAAACAATACATATCGAGATTAGATTACATGCTCAACTTCTTGTCACCATTGAGTGTCCTACTAAAGGAGGTTTTCCCTTCTTCACTACGGTTGTCCAAGCTTTTGTTGCTTTTGGTGAATTCCATGTTGCTCCCTCCAATCTCGGTTTGACTTGGTTTGGAGGTTCTAGTTGTTCTAGAATTTCATCTTCTTCTACCTAGTCTACCCAAATTGCCTTAGCCCAAGGACTAAGAGAGATTTTTGCTTCTTGATCGAGATATGGGGGAATAACAGATTCCTCTTCCACCATATCTTGTGGTGCCACATATTTATGTTTTGATGGTGTGTCCCCAATTTCTTCTTGTTCCATTTTTGGCTCATCCATGGGTGGGTCCAAGTCAACTGGCTCATCCTTGCTAATCACTTGATGTTCTACCTTGGTGCCAACCCAACATGTTGATTTTTTTTGGTACTTCTTTACTTTCCTTGTCCCTTTTGGACATTGGGCTATCAAATTATTTGTTTCAAAACAAATTCTATAGTGAAACGATACATTTTCATAATCCAAATTTTGTGTCTAGTAGAATTTCTCACCTATCAAATTTATTTCCACTCGAAACCCTTTGTTGAAGTCCATTTCCATACATATTCGAGCATATGTTGTGATACTACAGTTCTTTGTTTCATCGCTTATGTAATGGATTTCTCTGAGTGCATTGTCAGTGGTTGGAGAGAGGGTAGACCCCAAAGATGTAAAGGAAAGTGTTGGGCACTTATTTGCATAAGTTTTGAACATTAGTTACCAATATGAGAGTGTATGCTTGTGAGATGCAAACACAGTCTATGTAGGATCAAAACCTATTCTAAAACCTATACTAATGAAACAAAAACAAGAACTAATCTTCTCAATCTAAGTTTATCACGATTTCACTGGTAGAAAATGAGGTTACAAGATTTTAGTGCCTCAACAAGAGATGGTTCATGTAACAATACTATGTTAACTTGTGAAAAAGGTTGAAAAAATACTTAAGGGAGTGTGTTGTTAAGGCTCTCCATAAGTGAATTCACTGGTTCAAAACCTGGGGGACACCTCAAATCTAGTCATGTTAAGGGCTGCTGCGATTCAGGATGAGTGTGATTCCTAGGTGATTTTGACGGCTTACATGCCCTTGGTTCATGGCATCTTAGCCATAGGCCAATCCCGCAAGCCAAGGATATTTAGATAACAAAAAAAAGGAAAGGGTTCTAGACTAAGATCTAGCACATTCAATCTATATTTATCACAAACTCACCGATGGAAATTCAGGTTGCGAGGTTGTATTTCCACATTGATTGTTGGCTCTTGCGACAATACTCTGTTGACTAGTGAGAATTACATATTGTAAAGATGTCAATCACTCATTCAAATGAAAAGGGTTTTAAACTAAATTCTAACTTCTCCAATCTAGAGTTATCATAGTCTCACTGTGATCCAAAAATCCTTAAATACCACTTATTCCTTTAAAATATACATATTAACATCTAACCTGATTCATAATTAATTCTTGATCGTATTGAGGTGATTTGCAAAAAAATGATGTTGTGCTTCTTATCCAAAATCTCATAAATTGATGATTAATTTCAAGAATTATGAGCTAACACAATAGAAAATAAAATAACTCAAATATACATTATTGATGACATTGTTATGAACACAATATATATAGAAATAGATATAATTAATAATAATTAAACACATCATAAATCAAAAGGCATGTCTTATCTAAAGGACGTGCCTATTCATGAAAGGGAACCCCATATGAGGATATATAAACGTGCCTCCATTCTTATTGTATTCATCTCATATTTTCATATACATTTATATATATTATTTATTGTCCTTATGGATATCTTTATATTCCAAGTAGTTTGGATATTTACATAGTGAACTAGGTTGGTTCACCACAGTGGTATCAGAGCTTCGTCTCGATCCGGCTTTTGGCCACAAATAGAGTTTCTCTAAAATCGGGTTTTTGACCTCATATTGGTCATTGGCCATTTATAAATAAAATATTCTACACATTTCAATGAAAGTAAAAAAGTCATTCTACACAAAATCAAAAAAAAAAAAAAAGAGGAGAAGAAAAAAAGAAAAGAAAAGAAAAAAAGAAAATGTTTTCTTAAGGTGCATGTGAAGTGCACACCAAGAAGTTTGAAGGAAATATTCCATATTTGGCATTAGTTAAGTTAAATGTCATTTAAAAAGTGAGAAGAAGTAATTTAAAAGAAAAAATTTCAAAGAAGAGGAAAAATGAATATTTTATTTTACCTTTGGAGATTTACCATCCCATGGTTTTGGAAAACCATTGGCCCATGGTATTCCATACCATATATAATATATATGTGTGTGTATTAACCTCTAAATAAGTATTTCACAAAACTTAGGGTCGCGTAAAGAATTTTATTATAAGTCAAAAAATAAGGTACTCTTTATAAAGTATAAGGAGATTATCTCTCTCTCTCTACACACACACACACACACTAAGAGGAGAACATTATCATTAAAGAGGAGATCCCCTTTTACATTTATCATTCATTGAAAAATAAGAAGTGAACTATGACATCTACAAAGAATATATTTTCGGCAAAATGTCCCTATTGTGCAAAAGAGGAAGAGTATGAAAGGGGCCTTATGAATGGAGCTCGCCCTTGTCCATATTGTAAAAAGTTTTTTATTTTAGTAGAAAATCAAGGTGACACCCATTGGGAAGTGAAAATAAAAGAATTAGAAAACCAATTAATTCATTATCAAGAACACAACACAAATTTACAATTTCAAGTTGGGCTGGAGCAAATGATAAAAAAAAAAGAGAGACAAAAACAAAATCTTGAGGGAAAACTACAGGAAAAAGACAAAGACATTTCTTACTTAAAAGATCATAACCAAAATTTATTGGTACAACTCAATGAATCAAAAGATAAGAAGCATAGGGATCAAAAGTTAGAACAAGTTAATCACAATCTCATTAAGAAATTATCAGAGAAGGATGAAGAGAATGTTAGTTTAAAGAACCATAATCAAAGCTTGGTTGAACAAATCAAGAAGTTGAAGAACGATAAGAAATTAGGTGAAAAAAATTAAGAAACCTCAAGTTTAAAAAACCTTAATCAAAGATTATTGGAACATATCAGAATGTTGAAAGAGGAAGAATCAGAGAAGGAAGACAAGAACAAAGTCGAAAAAGTAGATAAGGAAGAAAACTCACGCCTAAAAATCCATAATCAAAGTTTACTCATCTAGATTAAGAAGATAAAGAGTGATAAGAAGACGGTACAAGACAAGTTAGAACAACTTATCAATAAGGAATCATTGGTAGATAAAGAGACAATGAATGAACCTATGGAACTACAAAAGTATTCAAATGGAAAAAAACATGATGGTGGACAAAACAATTAACACAGACCCAGTCAACCTTACAACTCAAAGAGATTCAGTTGATGTAAAGAGGTCTTCACATGTCGAAGTAGAAACAAGCCAGGGATATGAAGAAGACTCAATTCCAAGTGTTAATCAATAAGAATCTACAAGTACACGAAGTAAAGATCAGGTTGCAAGGATGTCTTATAGACATCATAATCACAAAAAATGATACTTCAACCAATCAATGTAACCACATAATCAAATGAAAAATATGTCAAAACTTATTACCTCCATTACAAATGATGCTCAAGGTAGAAGTTATCATGGGAGTCTATTGGCCCATGACCAAGTTTTGGAAAACCTTGGTCGTGTTTGATCAATTTTGGGACTTCGACAGGTTGGTTGAAGATGGAGCACTCAGGAGAAGCGGAGATCGCGGGATCTCGCCCCCTTTTGCGGGATTTTTGGGGATTAGGGTTTATGTAATGGGTATGGGATGTCAGCCCATGTGTCTTACCCATGTTTAGTCCCCTTTTGTAATGTATAAATAAGTAGCTAGGCAAGGTCAGAAGGAGTAAGTTGTAAGCCAGTGAGCTAAGTGCAAATAGTTGTAAATTCTTTGTGCATATTATGTGTTAAGACTTACAGAGCTAAGTGCAAGTGAGTGTAAGAAGCTTGTGCGCAAACTATGTAAGAAGGCTTTGTGTTGTGACCTAGCTCAGGGAAGGAGGATCTGGTGAGGTGCACACATATCTCCTGTCCTATGCGGAGTGGGATTTGTGGCTCTGTGCATGTAAGAAGATTGAGAGAAGATAATAAATAAGAAGAAGAGTTGGTGGATGTAGCCCCACACTAGAGTGAACCACGTACATCCTGTGTTGTGATTGCTTTTTGCTATTGATGTGATTTAGGCTTAGTGCTGAATATTTATGTATGTAGATGCATCTGATGTAGTAGCTTAGATAATATGAATAAATGCTAGAT
>ML795015.1:211955-234515 GCA_009831015.1 Picea engelmannii | reverse complement strand
AATTTCACAAATGACCTCTTAGCACAAAAATAACATCACCATTGAACTCCACTCGAAAAAATGAGTAAAATGAGTATAAACATGCCCATGTTTGGACAAAGTACCTAATGGCATGCATATTGAGACAATACCAAATTAAGATCCTCTTCTTGCACACAAATCTGTTCAACAACACATGTATTCCAACAGAGGACGAACACATTCAGTAACCACTCACAAAACCAAATCAAATATCAACACACTGATGTTTTGACGTGGTAAAACCCTATTGGCAGCCAAATATTCATGTCAATTTTATAATAGTAAAATGTCATCTTCAAGGGATACAATTTTTTGTAGCTACCTCCTTCTCCTTGCAAACATTTTTATCATCTTTGGCTTTGAAAAAATTCATTGGATTAGTTGTTTGTATGAGTTCATTATTTTTTTTTAATCTATCGATCTCCTTGTTCAATTTCATGACTGAAAGCATGAAATTAGAACAAGTTTTGGTTTGAGGGCAATCATACCCTTTGTGGATTTTTCTTTGGCAAGTTGAGTAACATTTAAGGGCATCTTCATAAACCTTAAACATTGTAAACCCATCATTTTATTGGTTGATCTCTTACCATAACACTTGAGTTATCCATCTTGGGGGTTATGACTTAGTCAGTCTTATCCTTGATTATTAGATTTTCACATTAACATACACATGATTATGCAACTAGCATAACCTAGTTTAATTCGAAATATGAAGACTACCTCTAGTGGTTGTATCATGGTCTCGTCGTCCTGGTACAGGACTGACACACTTACCTTCAAACATTACCCCTTGTCCTGCATAGCTCAGGCCTACATTAATTTTTTTCAAGTAGTAGGTTTTGGTGCTTTGGGTTTGGCAGTCACTTGACAAAGTGGTTTTCGTTTTTTCTTTGCCTCGTGGTTCACCTTTGAAACCATGGCTCATGTAGTAGTGCAAATCCGAATGACCCTAAGGTTTACACAATAGTGATTATATAGCATAGTTCAAATCCATAATTGTGTAACAGAGACATGGTTTTGTGGGATGGATTATGATAAAATGGTTACGAATTTGGAAAAAACATTAAAAACCCATTTCCAAAATGAGGTTGTTTACCATCCATGCAGGCAGTGTTTTTAGAAACAAATTTATTTCAAATGTATGCTTCGTTTTATGAATAGCAATTTCTCAAAAAAATCTATTTCGTTTGAGGAATTCTTTTTCCCCTTTCGTCTCTGTGGATTTGAAAGCCTACAAAAAATGGCCAAGTTCCATTAGAGACAAAATCTAAACCCACAGTCAATCCTGTTCCATCATGGCCTCATCTGAATTCTTGCAGTTTCGCATTTGTTTAAAGCTGGGGACAGTCGAGAAAATTTCTGTGTACAGAAATGGGTTTACCTTACCTGAAAATGTAACAGACTTACCTCTACATTTTGATGAACCTCCCAGTCCCTGTCGATCAAACCCCACTATTGAAAACCCATATGTGAATCTACAAGAAAACCCTACGTCCATAGATCAAACCCCTTTTGCTATCCAAAAGCCATCCAAAGGAAAGAAGCCACGATGCGATTTTATTCCCAGAAAGTATTTGAAAGACGTTTTAGATGATTTAAAGGATAAAATCCTTACTATCCCTAATCTTGAGCCAATTCGGGTTGATTCAAATAAAATTGATATAAAGAAACAGGGCTAACAAGAGGATTAAGCAGTCTGGTAATGTGATCATTAAAAACTCAACAAATTTCAACACCATTATACATTCGGACTTATCAAATGCCTCTTTGTCAAATTTCTGAAATGGTAAATAGTTGTTTTGTTTTTTATTTGATTCTATTTGAGAAATAATAGGTAGATTCATTTTGATTTTATTTTTATTATTTTAGACTAGCTACACAATCCTGTAGCTTGTCTTTTGAAATTATTTGTTTTGATTATTATCTAATTTTGATTTTGTTTTTATTCTTTCGAGTGAGCTGCAGATTGATGTCCTATGATTAAGGAAAAGATTCATGGGATGCGCATTATTAGACTTGTAATTTCCTATTAAAAAATAAACAATGTCATTAATATAAATATTTTTTATTTAAAGACCCCAACATGAGTATCTTTTTGTTATTCTATTGTTGTAAAACAAACTTATTTTCAGAGATCTTCCTCTATCTTGCATGATAGGAGGTAACAAATCCAAAACATGTTTAAATAGCTATGTTGCCTGGTGTTAGAGGACGTTTTTTTTTTGGATCACATAATGGACATATAATTTTGGAAGTAATATGGGAAAGGAGTTTGCTATTCGCTTTAGACCTGTGTAAACTGTACAATGTTTGTTTCATTGTATTCTCCTATAATTTCTATGTTATGAAATGTTACTTGTATTGATTTAGCTTTAGTCTTGTCTTCACATGATATTTAATATCTTTGATAATCTAAATGTTGTCCATTATCTATTGGTCTAGTTTGTACCTGCAATCGATCAACTATTTAGGTATTTTTGAGTTTACTTATGATATTAAATGGTTGATAACATCACTGTCTAGGATTGAAATTTCTTTCGTCCTCAACCATTGGTTATCCTGAGGTCACATGATATATAATTATTTATCTTTCTGCTGTTATAATTTCACTCCAAAATATGAAACACTTCCTTGAATTTCTTTAGGAAGTATTATGATTGTTTCTGTCATAGGTTTCCAGTAAATACAGGACAAGCATGAGCTCACACAACGCATAGAGATGAACTTAGTTTATTATTGCTGATCAGTTAGAGGTTAGTAAATTTATTGTTACTTAAGTTGTTTATATATATAAGTGAATAGCGATTACATTTTTTATATGTTAATTGGCTTTGACCGTTTTCGTTATATCTTCACAATCATATTCATTCTTTGTTTATTGGTTTGATATTTAGATCATTAGAACATATTTTGTTTTTACTTTATCTAGTTCAAGAAATATTATCTCAAACTATCACTTTCACAAGGCTTTGTGCAAACCTTGAAAACTGTATATAAACTGTCTATAACCATTGTATATTCACACTCTTAGTTGAACATTGGTAAATATGTGTTGATTATACTAATCGTATTTTAGCTAGTTTGTTTTCCTTTAAGTTGTTTTTAGGATCTTAGTTGGCTAATAGATCCATAAAACCTGTCAGGTTAGATCACACTAAACGTCTTGGGTTAAATAGACAACCTCGACCTGGATCTATCCTTCCTATTGACGGTGTGTCATAAACGCCCGTCAACAAATGGCGCTAGAAGGAGGGCCGAGGTAAATTTAATGATTAAATGTTTTACCCCTCGGGATGTCATAATTCCATATTTATAAATTATTCTTTTGTGTCATCTTGAAATGCACTAGAAGGCAGGCCAGACTGACAAGCTGGCCTTGCAGGAGTCTTTGTTTTGGATGTATTTAATTCCCCATGGCTCCCCAAATCACTGTGTTGGAACATGCTTTCCACTTTTCATTACCTGATATTCCCAACGAGACAATCTCTCTCTTGTCCAAACTCACCTTTGATGGTGGGGGGGATGTATCTGCAAAAGACCATATTAACAAGTTTTGGTGTAAATGCATCAAGCATGATATTTCTGATTTAAAGGTTTTATGTGGATTGTTCGCTTTTACTTTTAGGGGTTGGATTAAACATTGGTTTGAGTTTTTTCCAGCATATCACATTATTGATTGGTTTCAATTTGTAGAGGAATTTTTAGATGCTTTTGAAATCTATGATTACAATCAATTATGTGAAGAATTTTAGGCTTTACTAATCAATGACAATTCATCTCCAGAGGTATTTTTAACAAGCATCCATCATGTTCTCTATAAGTTTCAACTTGATGACATGTCATTTGTACTAAATATCCTCTCTGGTGTTTGTTCCCTTTTCATACAACCATTTTCAATTGCAAATGATGAATCAATTACAAATCCTATCCCTCAATTGTGAGAAGAATTTTGTTTGCAGGATGAGAAGAATCCATCCAAAAATTTTGAACAAGCAAGGGAGGTAGAATCTATTGAAAATGTTCTTATTGACAATCAAACTTGATTTTCCTCTAAATCATTGTATATTCAGTCCTCAACCATCGTGGAGGAATATTTGATGTTGGGTCAAGGTGAATGTCCATATTATTCGAACTCTTGCTCTAATCAGTGCATTAATTCAGTTATTGAAGAACACTTAGGTGATGAAAATGATCTTAAGCATTCTAACATTCCTATGAAATTGATTAGAGATGTAAATATGCAATTTGAAGAAGAAAATTTAAACCTTATCCACAAATCATATCTTATCCACATGAAAGATTAGATGTTCGTCAYGAAAGTTTTGAATTTTCTATCATACATGAGGCAAATTTAGACGATCATATTATGTTGAAGGATTTATCACCAAAACAGAGTGAAAGTTTTAAGGAAAGTGAAGAAGAATGTCTTGAGAATACCATTGTTAAATATCATAGCTCAAGAGATTCTTTTCATGTACTCATTTATGATTTATTTTACTCTTTATATCCCGATCTCTTCTTGGACTTGATACTTTACCCACGATATAATACTCTTTGCCATCACAATCAAATCTTTTCGATATGCCAAAATTTAGTGAAATTAATTCCGAACATAACATTTATGAAGTCGGATTTGACGCTCTTTCACTTTCATCACTCGCATGGAAAAAAGACATGTTGCAAGATGATTTTACATGATTTATTTTTGAAAGAGACAATGCACTCATTCTCATGGAGATCAAATATTCTACGTTGCATATTCATTCTTTGATTAGTTCGAATTTTAATTATTATGCCTTGCGTTTTGAAACGATCCATCTCATCAAAGGAAGTGTTCAAACCAGTAATCTAATTGATGTCATGAATCCTCTTATTATGGGTTCCCCATTGACATATCTAGTTCGTCAAAGTCATAGTTTGCATCCTAATTTTTATGACAGGATCTTAGAATGGCTTGAGGATTCGTATCTAAATTTTTTTGATAATAAAGATAAAGTTGTGCTTGATTTGTTTCTACCTAAATATATAGGAGGTAAGCATGACCTGATTTATTTAGATCCTCCATGTAAAGAAATTGATGAACACTTGAAGAATTGTCAGGAGGATGGGGCACTTTGGCCTTGGCTGATGGTTATGTTAGGTCCCCATAAAATTGTCAAGTTTTCCAAACTTACTTATATCCTTCCATGCCATTATGAGCCATATCATGACAAGATTGCAGAATGGCTGCAGGATTCATACATCAAGAAGTTTCAAAAGAATGGTAAACTCGTGCTTGCTTTGTTTTTAAATGAATATATAGGAGGTAAGCATGACATATTTCTTTTTCCACTGCAAATACTACATTCTTTTATTCTGATTTTAGACTTTCTATGCCTTGCAGGATGGAAGATGTTCTTGTGGCTACACTGGAAATACATTTTTACTTAACCTTTTGATTTGTTTAGTAGTTAGAGTAGGTTTAGGAGTACGTTTCCTTTAGTTTTCTTTCTCAATGTTTCTTTTTGTAATAATGTAGTTATGAACACAAGAAAGTACACGAGGAGAACCATAATATGAATGTTGCCAGGGAAGTCCACTTTAATCCTTTTCTCTCTTCTTTTCGTTGGATATTTCTTTTCAAATACACATTATCATCATGGCAATTTTAAAATGGAAAGTAAAGAGATAAGCAAATTTGAACTATCAATTCAACCCTGACCCAAGGTGCCACTAGTAGGAATGCACTCATATTAATAAGGATTTTTCTATTTTATTTTAGTCTCTCAAGAAATACTTCGCCTGAGAAAAGTCAGGTTTGGCCCCATGTAAATATTTTTAGTTTGCATGTTTTTTTGTTTTTATTTTTGTTTTTCCTAATAATTATTTCTAGGTCATCATTCATTATTGAAGGGAATTGGATTTTTTATTAGTAGCAGTTCATAATATTTCAAAGCATCTGAACATTAAGTTCTAAACTCAGATCAGTTACGGTAAGTTTTTTTCCAATCATTCTTCTCGATTTTCATTGAATAATCAGGGAAACATGATTATCTTTAAAGACTTTTGATTTCGTCCCTGTTTTAATGAGAACAACTCATAGTGCTTCCCCATCCCAGAGATGATTTCCTAACTAAAATCTAAATGTCCAAATTACGATGAAAGTTATCAGTTCCCAAGGAACGAGAAAATAATTCTTAAAGATCGATCCTATCATTGCCTGGCTGCGAAATCTTCAGTATCACCCCTCTCTCTTGATATCATGAAGTTTATGAAAATATTTTAAACATTTTTAGAGAGTTGGAATCACTGTAATGTGTGGGAATTGTGTGTAAACCCATCGGGATATTGAACATGTCTGCTAGCAGTAGGTAAATGCACACATGATACCAAGACAACTTCGTCGGGGTACTGAACAAGCCTTCTGGCAGCGAAGCAATGTCAGGTTCGAAGATCCTCAGGTATGTTTTTTAAATTGATCGGATGTCAGGATGATTTTATCATAAATGGACAACTCTTGGACATGATAGGAGTACTAGAGTGGGTTAAATGACATCCCCAACGCGGCTATAGATGCCTACTGGCAGCAGTGGACCTGTCAACAGTATTGGAGTTATCTGTATAAACTTCGTTATCCCTGTGATCGAAATGAGATACTGGATTACAATTTTTGGACAAAACTTTATCGAATACTATGAATGTGTTATTTTTTCTGAGTTAATGTCGAAATGCTTGATCTGTCTTTTAATTGTTTCTAATAATTATTTCTTTGTCATCTGTTCCTTGATATAAAGTTTTGATGATGCAAAGATAACTGCTTCGCCCAGCGTGTCGCCATTGTTGGCAGCCAAATAATCATGTCAATTTTATCATTGTAAAATGTCATCTTCAAGTGATAAATTTTTTTGTAGCTACCTCCTTCTCCTTGCAAACATTTTTATCATCTTTGGCTTTGAAAAAATTCACTGGATTAGTTGTTTGTATGAGTTCATTATTTTTTTTTAATATCTCGATCTCCTTGTTCAATTTGATGATTGAAAGCATGGAATTAGAACAAGTTTTGGTTTGAGGGAAATCATACCGTTTGTGGATTTTTCTTTGGCAAGTTGAGTAACATTTCAGGGCATCTTCATAAACCTTAAACATTGTAAACCCATCATTTTATTGGTTTCTCTCTTACCATAACACTTGATTTATCCATCTTGGGGGTTATGACTTAGTCATTCTTATCCTTGATTATTAGATTTTCACATTGATATATACATGATTGCGTAGCTAGCAGAACCTAGTTTAATTCCAAATATTAATACTACCCCTAGCAGTCGTATCATGGTATCGTCATCCTGGTACAGGACTGACACACTTACCTTCAAACATCACCCCTCATCATGCATAGCTCATGCCTGCATTCATTTTTTTCAAGTGGTAGGTTTTGGTGCTTTGGGTTTGGCAGTCACTTGAAAAATTGGTTTTCGTTTTTGCTTTGCCTCATGGTTTACCTTTGAAACCATGGCTCTTGTAGTAGTGCAGATCCGAATGACCCTGAGATTTTACACATTCGTGATTATATAACATAGTTCAAATCCATAATTGTGTAACAAAGACATGGTTTTGCGGGATGGATTTTGAGCAAACGGTTACGAATTTGGAAAAACCGTTAAAAACCCATTTCCGAAACAGGGTCGTTTACCTTCCACGTGAACATTTTTTTTTTTTTTCAGAAATGAATTTATTTCAGAGGTATGCTTAATTTTCTGAATAAAAAATTCTCATAAAAAATTGTTTCGTTTGAGGAATTCTTTTTCCCCTTTCCTCTCTGTGGATTTGAAATCCTGCAAAAAATGCCCAAGGTCCATTAGAGAGAGAACCTAAACCCACATTCAAGCCTGTTCCATCATGGCCTCATCCGAATTCTTGTAGTTTCACATTTGTTTAAAGTTGGGGACAGTCGGGAACATTTTCGTGTACAAAAATGGGTTTACCTTACCTGAAAATATAACAAACTTACCTCTTCATTTCGATGAACTTCCCAGTCTCTGTTGATCAAACCCCACTATCAAAAACCCATATGTGAATCTACAAGAAAACCCTGTGTCCATAGATCAAACCCCTTTTTCTCTCCACAAGCCATCCAAATCCAAGAAGCCATGATGCGATTTCATTCCCAGAAAGTCTTTGGAAGATGTTTTAGATGATTTAAAGGATAAAATCCTTACTGTCCCTAATCCTGAGCCAATTAGGGTTGATTCAAATAAAATTGATATAAAGAAACAGGGCTAACAAGAGGATTAAGCAATCTGGTAATGTGATCATTAAAAACTCAACAAATTTCAACACCATTATAAATTCGGACTTATCAGATGCCTCTTTGTCAAATTTATGAAATGGTAAATAGCTGTTTTGTTTTTTATTTGATTATGTTTGAGAAATAATAGGTAGATTCATTTTGATTTTATTTTTATTATTTTAGACTAGCTACAAAATCCTGTAACTTGTCTTTTGAAATTATTTGTTTTGATTATTATCTAATTTTGATTTCATTTTTATTCTTTTAGGTGAGCTGTAGATTGATGTCCTATGATTAAGGAAAAGAGTCATGGGATGAGCATTATTAGACTAGTAATTTCCTATTTAAAAAAAAATGTCATTAATATAAATATTTTTGATTTAAAGACTCCAACGAGAGTATCTTTTTGTTATTATATTGATGTAAAACAAACTTATTTTCAGAGATCTTCTTCTATCTTGCATGATAGGAGGTAACAGATCCAAAACATGTTTAAATAGCTATGTTGTCTGGTGTTAGATGACATTTTTTTTTTGGATCACATAATGAACATATAATTTTGGAAGTGATATGGGAAAGCAGGTTGTTGTTGGCTTTAGACTTGTGTAAACTGTACAATGTTTGTTTCATTGTATTCTCCTATAATTTCTATGTTATGAAATGTTACTTGTATTGATTTAGCTTTAGTCTTGTCTTCACATGATATTTCATATCTTTGATTATCTAAATGCTGTCCATTATATGTTGGTCTAGTTTGTACTTGTGATCGATCAACTATTTAGGTATTTTTGAGTTTACTTCTGATATTAAATGGTTGATAACATCACTGTCTAGGATTGAAATTTATTTCGTCCTCAGCCATTGGTTATCCTGAGGTCACAAGATATATAATTATTTATCTTTCTGTTTTCATAAATTCACTCCAAAATACGAAACACTTGAATTTCTTCAGGAAGTATTATGATTGTTTTTGTCATAGGTTTCCACTAAATACAGGACAAGCAGGAGCTCACACAACACAAAGAGATGAACTTAGTTTATTACTGTTGATCAGTTAGAGGTTAGTAAATGTATTGTTACTTAAGTTGTTTATATATATAAGTGAATAGAGATTACATATTTTAGACGTTAATTGGCTTTGACTGTTTTCGTCATATCTTCACAATCGTATTCATTCTTTGTTTATTGGTTTGATATTTAGATCATTATAATACTTTTTTTTTTACTTTATCTGGTTCAAGAAATATTATCTCAAACTATCACTTTCACAAGGCTTTGTGAAAACCTTGTAAACTGTATATAAACTGTCAATAACCATTGTATATTCACACTCTTAGTTGAACATTGGTAAATATGTGTTGATTATACTAATCGTATTTTAGCTAGTTTGTTTTCCTTTAAGTTGTTTTTAGGATCTTAGTTGGCTAACGGAGCCATAAAACCCATTAGGTTAGATCATACCAAACGACTTGGGTTAAATAGACAACCCCAGTCTGGATCTATCCTTCACATTGATTGTGTGTCATAAATGCCCGTCAATAAACCCCTACAAGGAAACATCCATGGCCCCAGCCAACGTGACCACTTGGAGTAGTTTATTAATGAAAAATAAAAAGATTATAGAGATATTTTACAATAGAGTTTCTCACAATCAATCATTGGTAAATGACCCTCCATACTCTTTAAATATAGATCATGGACCAATTGGGTGTTAAGCCATAGATCAATGGTCGTTAAGATCGATAAGAATATGAACCGTTAGATCACTCTATGCTAGGAACATATCATGAACGTCATATTTCCTAACTACAAATGCATACTAATGCATACTAAGAAACACACTAAGAAACAAAATTTTACCTAACGACACATTAGACCAAGTAGATCTTAACTAACTCCTAAGTCTCTAAATATCCTAACATCCCCCCTTAAGAACAACTTGGGATAGGATTGTAGGATTTACAATAGTGAAACAGTAGGAGAAGGAAGGAGGCATTAGAGCCTATCCCCCCTTGATGAAAACTTCCTGAACTCCTAACATAGATCGAAGTTTGGAAAACTTCGCTTTTGTAAGAGACTTTGTGAAAATGTCTGCAACTTGATCTTATGTAGGGAAAAATAACACTTCAATAACTTGATCATGAATGAGATTTCTGATGAAGTGCATGTGTAGCTTGATGTGTTTGTTGCGCTTATGTTAAACTGGGTCTTTTGTGATCTTGATGTCACTCTAATTGTCGCACCAAAGGATGGTTAGATGTTGTTTCTGGAATCTAAACTCAGAAAGGATCTGTCGAAGCCACAAGGCTTCCTGACTTGCATTTACCGCTGATCGGTACTCTACGTCTGCTGAAGAAAGTGCAATAGCCTGTTGTTTCTTACAGGCCCAAGTGACAGGTCCTGAACCAAGGATGAAAACATAACCTGTAGTAGACTTTCGATCATCAGGGTCGATGTCCCAATTTGAATCAGTCAAACTAACCAATAAAGGAGTCCCCCTGAACTGTAATGTATCCCAAACTGAACTGTACCACAGACATAGTGAAGTATCATTTTAGTTTCTTTCCAATGGATTTCATGGGGTGTTTTCATATACTGGGAAACAAGAACAATAGCAAAGGAAAGATCAGGACGAGTATGAGTCAAGTATAATAGGATACCAACTAACTGACGGTACAAGGTGGTATCAACTTCGGGAGAAGTACAGGTGGAAGAAATCTTGACTCCATACTAGAAGGGATAAGGGGATGCTTTACAATCTTCCATGTGAAAGCGATGAAGAAGGTCATAAGCATACTTAGACTGGGAAATAAAATTTCCTTCATTGGTTTGCAAAACTTGGAGGCCAAGGAAATAGTGCAAAAATCCTAAGTCTGTCATTTCAAATTTCTTCTTAAGGATGGTACTGGTTTTCACATGGTTTAAATTTTTTGAGTCACTACTAGTAGGGATAAGGTCATTGTTATCACACAATTTGTACTTCGATTAGAGGAAAGGTATAAGGAAAGAAAATTGGAGTAACTTGAGGTTATCCTATCACTATCACCTCAATATGATTCATGCCCGTAACATAACAACAAGAAACTATATATTTTGCAAGTACAACTTTCCGTTAGAACTTCATAAAACCATAGACTTTCTCAATAAAATAAATTGTATGATAATGATGAAGTAAACATAAATATATAACAAAAATATTTATGAGACAATACTTCACAATAAGTGCCTTGAAATAGCTTCAAAATGACCAAGAATAATCAATCATTAACACTATAATACTGACATTTATCAGAAGCAATTAAGGCAATGCATTAATAAACCTTTTCAATTTCTTTTAGAATATTTTAATGCTGCAAATTGTGGTTGTAGCTTACTTGAGTAACAACAACAATAAATTTAGTAGGTTAGGATATTCTGATGTTATAAGTGGTTAGTAGAAAGCTCAAGGTGGTTTTGATGGTTGTTTTTATCAATCACTCTATTAGCACTTTGTAAATTTTGTCTGGCTGATAGAAAAATGACAGAGGTAATTATTTCAACCAGCTTTAGAGATGAAGCACTAGCCTGCTCAACTCAGAGAGGGCTCTCTCGTGTCACTTAATATTTCTTTGGAAATTGGTGGTTAGATTTGGTTTGTTTTGGGTTTTTTTTAATAAAGTTGCTGGCAATGAAGGGGAGGAACACTAAGGGCTATGGAGTCAAAATTATGAAAGTGAACGAAAACAATGATCAGTTGGTAGAACTCTCCATAGGATAAAATCTAAACTAGGATATGATTATGAGTTATTCTTGAATTTAAATAGAGTGTATGAAGATAAAGAAAACAAATAACTGCATCAAAGCATTACTGAAATGAATTCTGAATTAGTCAAGAAGACAATCACACGGTTTACATTTCTTAAGCCAAGAGCATCACAAGATGAATTTTGGCCCTTTAACTATCCAATTTAAATAGAAGAAAGTGTAAATAGAATAACAGATAATAGGAAATACATATGATGAAGGAAGACAAAGCTCATATCACCACCATTAGAATCTTTTCATAGAGACTTCAAAAGCTTCTGCATATATATTCAATTCAGCTTCAGAAAATTACAATAGAGTTTGAAACAACCAAAATGTGCTCTTGCACTTCTGCAAACATTAATTCAATCAAATGCCCCAACATTTATACAATTCAATTACAATGGATGAAACCAAATTTTTTTAGATTCTAAATCTAATTATAGTAATTTCAACTGACAGTCTCGGTATATGAACCGATTTACAATGATTACTCAAAAGACGTTTCAAAACTAGGAACATATTTCTCTGACTGCTCAGCTTCCTTTACAACATCTGGCTTGTCCCGATCTTTTGTTGAACTCACTGATTTGGTGACACCTGGTGGTCACTTACTGGTCCCGAGAAAACTACATTTCGTCTTGCCCAGCCGCACGATTTTCTTCTATTGTGAGTCAGAAGGAATCTCGTAGTCCATCATCAAATTAATCAAAATATCTAGGTCAATGCATATGGCGTAGGACATAATCGGTAGGCCAATATTCACTATTTTAAATTGATTCAAAATTTCAAAGTCTATGGCCAAATACTCTACCAGACTTGGGCCTTTTAGACTTTCCTCCATAGCTTCAAATTTGGAATGGTCCATCCTACACTGAATGAGGAGAGAATTGTAGCTTCTTGATTGTATAATGAACCTTTGCCATCCCAAAATGGTGGGAGGCCCTTGACAAACAATTGTTCAAACGTGTCTTTAAACTCCTGTATACTGTGCTCCATTTGCATAGCTTTGTTCTGAACCAATTTGAGCAAGTTGTGCTTGGCGATGATTCTCCTGGCCCAGATGATCAATGCAGTTCTATCCTTTACCCCAATAGTCTAAAGATCAGCAGTGGGTACATAATTCAACAAATCAATAGCGTTATGGGCCCATTCCGAGGGTTTCTTGGCTAATGTTTCAGTAACAATAGTACACCTGCTTCAGGCCATGGTAGCCACGCTGTCTTTGTCATTTATAAAATTTAGATAAACCTTGAACTTAGTAGCCTTTGTAGCAATACCATCCCAGATCACATGTTTATCTCCTTGTAACCATGTTTTACCTTTAACTTCGTTCTCATCTTTCTTTCTCTCTCTTACAAATCTTGATTTTCCCTTTGGAGTGGAGCCATCTTTTCATATTTTATTTTCATCTCTTGTTTCAACTTTTCCAAGGTTTCCTTAAGGATTTTGATTTCCTCTGTAGACTCACTTGGGACATGGATTGGACCAATCCATTAGTGCTCGATCCAGCTTCTGCATTAGTAGGTACAATGATAGCCATATATGATGTTGCTACTTGTCCTTGTAACCAATTTTCTTTCTCCTTTTCCAACTGCAACACTTTAGCTTTGTAATTTAGTGCTTCTTGTATGAATGTTTCCTTCTCTTTCTCTAGAGAAGCTAGCTCTACTGCCTATGGATGTTCAGTAGGGGACATATTTAGCTTCTTCTTCATACCTTGGATTATCATGTCCATCTCATCTAAATAAGCCTTTACTCCTTGAGGGCCTTTAGACTCCAAGATTTTGACCTGTGTCTGCTAGGCTTTGTTGGATGCTTTCTCCTGTTTCAGTTGTCCATCTAGTTTGAGTGTAGGCGTTGTCAATATTGAAACTTTCAAACTTAAATTTAGGTAGTCCAAGTATAGCATGTCACTAGAATTCCTTTAAAACTTTACTTTTTCTGGGGCACCAATATTCTCATAGTGCATCTTGATTTCAGACACTTTATCATCATCTGCTATTGCTATATTGAATGTCTTTCTTTCTAGATCTCTGACTGAGAACAAGGACGTCTTGTGTTGGGAGTTCTTCTCTACTTCAGGCAACAGGTATCTTATCTCATTGTTGGCCATACTTCCTTTTACAACATACTAGTTCATCAAGTCTTCTTTGGATTGATATACTGCCCCATGTGTCTTGCTAAATATGTGCTTCTTGCTGCTGAAAACCCTTGTGTTTCTTTCACTTTGTGGCATGCTTCCTGTACCAGCTTCTTTGTTCTTGGTTGCACCTTCCACCATCTCCATGCTCATTTTATATTTAGGTTCTTCTTCTTCCAGGTCAACCACTTGAGAGGGTGGTGTAATTTTCATCCTCTAGGGAATATCTTGCTGACTACTGGCACCCATGGCCTCTAAAATGCTCCTCTTATTATAAACACTCATCTTTGAGGCTTTAACAATCAATATTGGAGAAGCTTTCTGTGTCTGGATCTCCTGAGGGGCAGACTCTATTAGTTTTATCTGATCGTGCTGCAAAGTCACCTCCATATCTGTACATGTTTCTAGATTAACCAGTTTATCAAATCCTTCAACATKCACGTGCTCATAGGGGCCCAATTTGATCATCAACCTTCTCTTTGATATGATCTGATGGGGGTCATATTTCCTTCCTTGTAACTGTGTAAACTCAAATTCATTGAATTTGGCTTGGATCTGAGGCAAACAAGATTTATTTTTTAMCACAAAGGGTCCTACSATGAAAGGAAATTTTAAGTTAGATGCCTTGTGTGCTTTCAGAAAGTGCTCTGTTTCTGAAATGATCCTTTGTCTGATGAATGCTAAAGAAAACATTATGGGAGTCAAAAAAACTGGTAATATATAAGGTCCTTCTTGATAGCCATACACCCATATCATAGTAGATTGTATGAACAACATCCAATCTCCTACTCTGTTCTCTGGATTTGGTTGTAAAAAACTTTTCATTTCTTCCAAAACCATTGGCAAGTCTGAGTCGAAGATAAGACTGTACACCCTGGACATGATCTTATTGATGAAAATAAGCATGGTGATCCTTTTACATTAAGTTGATATGAAAGCAGTTTCAGGGAATTTGGTCTTGTTTGATTCCAGGAACATCCTCAGCAGGTTCGTGTAGTATCTGAAGTGTCTCAATGAATTGAAATTGAGTAGCTGTCGATGCATATTATCAGCGATGAACCTGTCAAAACTAATACAGATCGATTGACGAGACTTTGACATAAAAAAGGTTAACAGGAAACCTAACATGACTTCTACTACGAACTTGTCGTTATCTAACCCTAAAATTTGGCTAAGCAGGGAACAAGCCACTGGACCTCAATGATTATAATGCTCACATTGATAGGTAACGACATACCTTTTGAATGGTGTTTAGGTTTGACAATGGTTTGCAGAAACAAGGTTTTTACTTTTGAAGGGCATTCTCTGTAAACTGTCATCATTTTCGCTTTTTCAAAGGGATCTGACACTACGAAGGAAGACTGCGATATACTGAGGGTATGTTGAAGTGACAGGCTATCTATTTCACATAAAACCTCTGACCCTAATTTATTCAAAATAACTCTTTCTTCTTGTAAATATTTCTCTGCACACCAGCTTATGAACTCAGGGAAAGGAAAGGATACTTCTATGACATAAGGGGTAATGGAGGCTTGAGCCGTTCTGATAAAGGGGATCTGCTTCCCAACATTGTCTAACAAATTTGATCTAGACATAGAAACATGTGAGACTGTTACCTCTGTGTCGAAAACATCGGAGTCTCTGTCAATTAGGGCTTCTTCTCTAAAGGCGATGTCTTGTTCATTCACAGATAAAATGAAAGGATTAGTGTCCATGGTGAAAAATACCTATTAAGCAATGAAGAAAGCACGAATCTGATCCAACTTTGAGCTTGAGTTTTGAATGGATGGTTTGCGCCAAATTTTGAACGCTTGAATGTTTCAAAGTATCATAAAATACTATCGGGGATCCTCCTTTTATATGTGCCTATCGACATTGGGGATTGGAGAAAATGGTTTTAGGTAGACCTCTTTTTGCCCCGATGTACCTCTAGAAGCACCACGCGTCCACGAACAAAACCATGGTAGTTTTCCCCGGCCCGCCTTCAAATCTCAGATATGAGTTTCAATCGT
Organism: Picea engelmannii; assembly: GCA_009831015.1. Lineage (NCBI taxonomy): Eukaryota > Viridiplantae > Streptophyta > Pinopsida > Pinales > Pinaceae > Picea > Picea engelmannii. The sequence continues at coordinate 218,290 of ML795015.1, read as the reverse complement.
TGATCTTGATCGCTCTAAGATCTATAGTCCACCATGCCCCAAAAACTTTCGATATCGGGGATTGGAGAAAGTGGTTTTAGGTAGGCCACTTTTCACTTTGATGTACCTCCAGAGGTGCCATGTGTCCACGAATGAAACCATGGTAGTTTTCCCCATCCCTCCTTCGAATAATTATCTTCCACGCTGCTTCATTCCCTGATATGTCCCTCAGCTATTGATCCGGGCTGCTTCAGATCGACGATCCATTGAATCCTACCTTTCACGTCTCCGCTATATTTGTCCACATGCCATCATATAAGACCTTAACTTCCATAGAGATGTGGATTTTCACTAAATCTCTGAAACTTGGATCTTGATCTGAAAATTGTTATGATGATAACATAGGCTCCAACCGGGGATGCTATCTCCCTATGAGGTAGAAAAGAACTGAAGACCAAGTGCCTATCCATTGGGCTTTGGTCTATTAGTGTGATCTGAATCTGCTAATATTTATTCGAAAAAACTTAAAATCTGCTCAGCATAGCTCAGGGCCTTCACCTCTGGCTTCAACTATGCTATTTTTATTCCAACTTTTCATGCGTAAAGAAAAATGAAAAACGATTACATACAATGAATGGTGGGGTGATGATTTTTCAAAAAATGTAATGCTTGAGGAACCTTCAATTCATAGGCCCTCCTCCAGCGAGTTCTCCATTACTTTCCTGTAACAAATAGGCATTTCTCCCACGGTAAGATGCAATTTTGAATGGACCCAACCATAGGTTATCAAATTTCCCATGTTTTCCCTTATCTTCATTTCTAGCATCCCATTTTAGTACCCAGTCTCCTGGTTTGAAGTCATCCACCTTGGTATGTCTATTGAAAGTCTCTTTGATCTTGTTTTGGTGTAGCTGGGCATTATGAAAGGCCTTTTCTCTGGTTTGTGTACGCTGATGAGCTCATCATCTCTTCTCCTACTAGCATCTATTTCCACCTCTTTCTCCTGTAACAACTTCATTACTGGAAATCCTAATACAGTAGGAAAAATTGCTTCAGTGCCATAGATGATCTAGAAAGGGGATGTGTCAATGGATCTCTTTGGGGATATTCTGTTATCCCATAGTGCGTGGATGAGATTTTTGTGCCATGCCTTTTTATTCTCTTGCAACAATTTTTTGATGATTCTGACAAAGATTTTATTCGAAGACTCAACCAACCCATTCCCTTGAGGGTAATATGACATGGAATGAACAAGGGTGATGTTGTAATCACTACAGAATTTATCCAATTTCTTAGACTTGAAAGCTGCTGCATTGTCTGTTATAATTTTGATTGGGCATCTGAATCTAGACAGAATATTATCTTCTAAGAATCAAATGATGACATCATTTGTAGCATGTCTAGTGGGGACTACCTCAATCCACTTCATGAAATAATTGTTGATTGTCAGGATCCATTTGTGTTGGGCAAATGATTATGGATGGATTTCCCCTATAAAATCAAGGTCCCATTGTTTGAAAGGAGCTTCCACTGAAATGGGTTTTAAAGGTAGATCCTGCAATTTTCCTTTCCCATAAAAAATTTGACATTCATGGCACTTTGAGACTTCTTTATAAACACCGGGAAATATGATAGGCCAATAAAATCCAACCCTTAGAATTTTATGCATGGGTTTCTTCCAATAATGATGACCTCCACAGTCACCTTTATGGAATTCTTTGATGGTTTTCTTGGCTTCTTCCTCTATTAAAAAACTCAATAAAATCCCCCCTGGATCTTTCCAATATAGTAATTCATTTACTATATAAAATTTTGCTTCCTTCAATTTCAAGAATCTGGCCTTTGTCTTACTAAATTCAGGAGGAGTCTACAAATTCTTCAGCACAAAGATGATATCTGCATACCATGCAGAGTTAAGAAATTTTTGGGATATTGGTGGAGTCTCCCTTTCTTATTCTGTAACTTCTGACACGTCTGCTGTGAAATTTATCCCTAAAAGTTCAGAATTCATCTGTACCATCAACCTTGACAACCCTTGTCCTTTGATCAACTTTTTGGGATTTATTTCAAGATCATATTCTAATAGCACCACAATCCATTTTCCCCTCTTTCCTTCAGGATCAGGCTATGTCAAGATGTCTTTCACTGAGCTGCTAGGAACATAAGAAGTGGCATGTGAATGTAGGATGTAAACCCTAAATTATTTCAATGCCTTGACTAAAGCATACACTTGCTTCTCCATTATGTCATATTTCAAAGGAGCATCTCTTAATGTCTTACTGTAGTATGCTATGGGCTTCTCAAAATTCTGGTAATCTTTCTAGAGTATCACACCTGCAATTGTGTGTTCTGAGGAAAAAGAGAATAGTATGAAGTCTTTCTCAAAATTGGGACTAGCTAGTACAAAATCCTTTGTCAATGCCACCTTGATATCTTCAAAAGATTTTCTAGCCTCAGGGATCCACTTGATTTCATTTCCCTTCTTTAGCATATTGGTAATATCTTTTATGACTTCAGCCAAATTAGGAATGAATCTCCTTAGGAAGTTCACTTTGCCCAGGAAAGATTGTACCTCCTTTTTTCTTTCGGGTATGCCATGTTTCAAGATCCCCTCAACTTTGATGGGGTCTACCTTTATCCTTTCTTTCGAAATGATGTGACCCAACAACTTTCCTTCTTCCATGGTGAAATTTGACTTTTTAGGATTCAAAGAGATCCCAAACTTTCTGAATTTTTGAAATGCCCTTTTGAGATGTTTGAGATGTTCTTCATCTGAGGCAGAATACACAGTGAAGTCATCAAGGTAGATAACAATGAATTTATCCTTTTCATCAACAAAATCTATATCCATAGCTCTTTGAAATGTTTCCCCTACATTCATAAGCCCAAATGACATCTTGGCATACATAAATGTTCCCCATGGTGTGGTAAATGTCGTCTTTTTCTGGTCATCAGGGTGCACCATAATCTGATTATACCCAGAGAAACCATCTAACATTGACATCCTTTGAGATCCCACTACCTTTTGTAAAATGTGATCCATTTTAGGCAATGGATAATGGTCCTTTAGAGACATCTTATTTAGATTCCTGAAGTCTACACACAGCCTAATTTCTCCACTCTTTTTTCTAACTGGCACCAGGTTGGCCACCGATCTGGAAAACCTCAGGGACACTATGATTTTTGTGTCAAATAGTTTTTTTACTTATTTTTCTATCAATGGTAATAGAAGAGGGTTTATTCTTCTTAATTTATGTTTGAACGACTTGTGGTCTTCTTTTCTTGGGATAACATGATGGATTATATTGGTATCATAAACTTTCATCTCATCATAGCTCCAAGAAAAGACATCAGGGAATTATTTCATTAATTTTACATACCTCTCTTTGACTTCAGGACTGAGCTTCCTGGACAGCTTAACGATCTTTGGATCCTCTAGAGTCCTGATATTGCAATCTTCCACATCCCCTTCATTTACTGTAATCTTTGGACTTCTGTCCACATCATTATTATTAAAGAGTTTCTCTAATGGTACTAGGCCTTTAGGAATGATGTTACTTTTCAATTGTACAATATCTCTGCGAATAATCTGATTGTCAAAATATCCTTCTTTTGTGAAAGCAGCTGCATCCACCTCATCATCGCAGTATTCAACATCAATTTTTAAATTCTCAAACTCGTTCTCCATTTTTAGGAAGCTTTTTATCTGCTTTTCGTTCTAGAAGATTTGCCAGTGCTTCATATTGTGTGGTACTGCTGGCCTGTACTTGAATTCAACCTTGTAGCTTTTTTCAGGGAAACTTGGGACTTTGAACACTGCTGCTGAAGTAGCTAAGGCATTAACACCCTGATTTTGTTCTCTTGGAATTGCTGAAAGATTGCATTCTGAACATTTCTCAATGAGGTATAGTACCAGGTTTTTGTAAGCCCTCAGTCTGGGTTGTTTTCCTTGGTAGATGCCTTTGATATGATTTATGATAAGATCAGAGTATCCAAGTACAAAAATTCTTTTGGCACCTAATTCTTCCAAAACTTTCAACCCCAATATTAACGCTTCATACTCGGGCATATTATTGGTGCATTCGAAAAAAAGATTGTAAGAGCATAATTTTGAGTCTCCTTTGGGATGATTGATCCATACGCCAACTCCAACTCCTTATCTACATGCATATCCATCGAAATTCATTTTCCATATCTGATTCTCTGCATCACCTTGCTGCTCTAAAAGTTCCTCCATCTGTTGGTTAAGCTCATTTTTGTCAGCCATAATGATTTATGTTTCCTCTTCTTTGGAGCACAGGTCATTGAAGAAAATAGAGGACCCTAATTCGATTTCTACCGAATAGATAGGATGATTGCTAGGCTGTGATTTATTTCTGACCATATATTTAAGAAGAACCTCCTTCTACAATCTTTTGTCTTGACCAAAGACAAGAATAGTGGCATATGACATGTCCATCTGGAGGGTTACTTTTAGTTTTGTAGCCCATGACTTGGAAAACAACATACCAAATTTTTGAGGGATATCAACGACCATTACGTCCATCACCAGATTCTTAGCTCGGATTTGTGCCAAAGAAACCACCATGTCTTTGATCATGCCAAGGCATTTCACCTTTCTTGAATTGAAGGAGAACAGATCCTTATAAGGTCTTGTGACATCGAGACCTAATTGGTCCATGACCACTTTGGGAATCAGGTTGTGAGATGCTCCATAATCCAGCATAACATTGTGCAGAATCATGTCGTGTATTTTCAAGATGACATAAAAAGGAGGGACTTCTTCATTTTCGTTGCTTTCTTCTACTCTTGGCACAAATAGGATGGCTAGGTGATCATCTTGTATGTTCAGGGTATCAGGGGTTTGTCCCATCATAAGAATCTTGATGATCTTATTTCTATATTCTCTATTCTTGATCAATTCATTAAATGGTATTGAAATATTTATCTTAGCCATCTCACTTTCGAAATCAAAAGAGGATGAGGTTTTCTCTACCTCTTTGGTGACCATTTCTTTTCTTGTCAATAATTTCTTCTAATTTTCTTCCTTCCACTTCCCCTTTTCCACAACATCCTTTGCAGCTGAATCTTTAGCAATAGAATCCTTTGCAGCTGAATCTTTTGCAACAGAATCTTTTTGGGAGGACTTGAAGAAGGTATGTTATTCTGAGCTTCTTTGGTGGGATTCCCCTTTGGAGGGTTACCCTTTGGAGGGTTTGGAGGTACCTTTTGATTTCAAAGGTTATATTTCCTTTGGAATTGCATGATGGTGTTTTTTAATCTAGTATCATAATATTCCCTTTCTACTGATACCCTTTCTTCTTCATCTTGAAAAAGATCTCACTTGCATCCATGAACTGGTCGTGTTCTTCTTTGGTAAAAAATACCTCTGTTTCTTTATATTCATAGAAGTTCATGTTGTCTTCAAAATATCCTTCATAATCTCCATTCACATAATTATTTTGGAAAGGATGGCTGATTTGTTGTTCTTCCTGATTTCCTTGGTTTCCCTGATTTGCCTGGTTTCTCTGATTCACCTGATCTGGTTGATTTTCCTGATTCCCCTGATTTCTTGTCTCTCTTTGCCTTATATGAGGAATAGTTGGTCTTCTCATATTTCTGGGTGGGCCATCAACCTGTTCTCTGGGGTTAGGCCTATTTCCTAGAGCCATTCTTTCCATCATCTGCTCCATGTTTCTCATCATTGCTTCAAATCTTTCCTCTGATGTTTGTGATGTTGAAGGTTGTGCTTTATCTTGAGCTCTGTTTGTGTCCCTACCAACAATATTTTTCATTTTCCCTGAAGCCATTAGGTTCACTTAAACCTCTATGACATTGGTCATCATATCATCCAATGTGGTAGATCTTCGTTCTCTTAATAATAAAGAAAAATCACTTTCAAAAGAATCAACATATCTGAGTTGAGAAACTTTAGGGGGGGGGGGTTTACCTCAGCAGGAATTGTATGGTATACCTTCACGAATCTGGCTGAAAAATCCTACACTATTTCATTGGGTGATCTCTTCATGTTGTTGTACCATGTCAACAACTGAAGGGGATTTTTCTTATCCCCCCATTTTTCAATGAAGCTTGTCTCAAAAGCTTTGAAATTTGCAATACTGGCTGGTGGAAGGGCTCTGAACCACTTCCTCACTTCTCCTTCAAGACTTTGTGTAAAGAACCTCATCTTCACATCTTCAAAATCCACCTCTTCCAAGTCTATGAAATCATTAAACCAGTCTAGATGCTTTTGAGCTGATATGTTTCCTTCAACATCATATAGTTTGATCCTTAGGTTGTAATCTTGAGGCAGATCATGTAATTGAGCAGGCAGTACGAGGGGATAAAATATGGCT
>ML795015.1:190399-201700 GCA_009831015.1 Picea engelmannii | reverse complement strand
CTGAAACTAATACACAATGTTCTTCAGTGTGTTTTATGAAATTCCTCTAGGTGTCACTACTTGGAACCTCTCAGAAATGGATTTATAGTGAGAATGGCATACCTTGTTGAATTCTGGCTTATTCTAAAGAGTGACCTTGTAGAGCGTGCCCCACACAGAATATTTGTTGAATAGATATGAAACTATTAAAAAACATATTTCATACTGTACTCTAACCAACACATTTGTTCTTACTGAATTTGGATATGTTATGAAGAAGTTATGATGTTTTTACCTGAAATACCTGTTTTAGACTACTTTCAGGACTAGCCACAAACCCTATTTTTCACAGAGTGTAACTAAAATACAACGACCCACAAGATTAATTTTTTACCACAGATACTTGGATATGTTTCCTCAATGGAATATCATTTTCATGGTCTGAATCGTTCTAGAAAAAAAGTTATTGCAAAAATGGTGAGATGACCTGTAAATAACATACCTTAGAAAGTATCATCAAAAGAATTTATCCTTCCATGAATTCCAGCCTTCTTTTCTTCACCTTCCCTAAGAAATTTGGCTAAGATATCCTTTGGTTACCTCAAACACCTATAGGTATTCAATATTCTCAAGTGTTTCTTAAATGAGAGAGCCTTGCCTCTTATTTATACTCTCCAAGTAGCTTCCTTAAAAACATATTCTAGGTCACTTTGCCCACTTTCCTTATTTAAGGGTTAACCCACTTCTAATTTCTCCATTAAATTTATTATTTAAATAATTTATTTTGTATTCACTTTGAATTATAGTACACTCATCAATTCACTTTATTATTTACCTTCTAAAATCTCTTAAACCACTTTGACTACTTTGACCTTTTAGGGCTTCTAGATGACATAAGAGGGTCCTCCAACTTCGTAAGGCCATAAATCTCAAATCGTGAGGACTTATGTGGCGTTCCACATACCACCCGAAATTGAATGACATGTACCATCCATATAGAATAGTATTACCTACAAATATATAAAAAATAATACCATTATCCATCAAACAAACTTGGGTCCATTACCCAAACCTAGGTTCTCCAACTTATCATGGCCATAACTCTCTAACCGTGAGGAGTTATGTGACGTTCCACATACCACCGAAAATGGCATGACAAGAACTATCCATCTAGGATAGTTTCATTGAAAAATTCACTGACCTTCATCTCATTATTTCACAAATAATCATGGGTTCTCTAACCATACTTCTAGGATAACTCAATCTACAAAGCGTCTTCCCATGAGGGATTTCACCATAAGGGGACCACTTTGGAGTTCATCCATTTGTACTTATTATCAACCATGACAAGAAAATAATGAGTCACCTTTACATCAAACAAAATTGGGTCCATTACCCAAACCTTTGTGCTACTAGAATTCACTACTGTACTTTCTCCAAGGGTTGACATCAATCACTAAGGGTTGAAATCAATATATAATATCACTCTCCAATAGTTGACATCAATGAAAACCAAAAATCCATACCAACTATCTATCAACCTAAGCCAACTGTCTGACAATATCCCCCTTTGGCATTGATGGCAACACCAACATTGCTCACTATCTGTAGACTCACTTGGGACATGGCTTGGACCAATCCATCAGTGCTTGATCCATGTTCTGCATTAGTAGGTACAATGACAACCATATCTCATGTTGATACTTGTCCTTATAACCAATTATCTTTCTCCTTTTCTAGCTACAACACTTTAGCTTTGTAATTTAGTGCTTCTTGTCTGAATGTTTCCTTCTCTTGCTCTAGAGTAGCTAGCTCTACTGCCTATGGATGTTTAGTAGGGGACATCTTTAGCTTCTTCTTTAGACCTTGGATTATCTTGTCCTTCTCATCTAAAGAATCCTTTAATCCTTGAGGGCCTTCAAACTCCAATATTTTGACCTGTGTCTTCCAGGCTTTGCTGGATGCTTTCTCATGTTTCAATTGTCTATCTAGTTTGAGTGCATGTGTTATCAATATTGAAACTTTCAGACTTAAACTTAGGTAGTCTGAGTATAGCATGTCACTAACATTCCTGTGAAACTTTACTTTGTCTGGGGCACCAATATTCTCATAGTGCATCTTGATTTCAGACACTTTATCATCATATGCTATTTCTATATTAAACGTATTTCTTTCCACATATCTGAATGAGAACAAGGATGTCTTGTGCTGGGAGATATTCTCTACTTCGGACAATAGGTCTCTTATCTCACTGTTGGCCATACTTCCTTTTACAACATACTGGTTCATCAAGTCTTCTTTGGATTGATATACTACCCCAGGTGTCTTACTAAATATGTGTTTCTTGCTGCTGAAAACCCTTGTGCTGCTTTCACTTTGTGGCATGCTTCTTGTACCGGCTTCTTCATTCTTGGTTGCACCTTCCACCATCTCCATGCTCATTTTCTCTTTAGGTTCTTCTTCTTCCAGGTCAACCACTTGAGAGGGTGGTGCAATTTTAATCCTCTTGGGAATATCTTGCTGACTAGTGGCACCCAGGGCCTCTGAACTACTCCTCTTATTATAAACACTCATCTTTGGGGATTTAAAAATCAATCTTGGAGAATATTTTTTGTTTGGATCTGTTGAGTGGCAGACTCTATTAGTTTTATCCAATCATGCTGCAAAGTCACCTCCATATCTGTACATGTTTCCAGATTATCCAGTTTATCAAATCCTTCAACATGCTCGTGCTCATAGGGGCCCAATTTGCTCATCATCCTTCTCTTTGATATGATTTGATGCGGGTCATATTTCCTTCCTTGTAATTATGTAAACCCGAATTCATTGAATTTGGCTTGGATCTGAGGCAAACATGATTTGTTTTTTACCACAAAGGGTCCTACCATGAAAGGAAATTTTAAGTTAGATGCCTTATGTGCTTTCAGACGGTGCTCTGTTTATGAAATGATCCTTTGTATGATGAACTCTAAAGAAAAAATTATGGGAGTCAAAAATAATGGGAAGAGATAAGGTCCTTCTTGATAGCCATACACCCATATCAGAGTAGATTGTATGAACAACATCCAATCTCCTACTCTGCTCTCTGGATTTGGTTGTAAAAAACTTTTCATTTCTTCCAAAACCCTTGGCAAGTCTGAGCTGAAGATAAGACTGCACACCCTGGACATGATCTTATTGATGAAAATAAGCATGGTGTTCCTTTTACATTCAATTGAGATGAAAGAAGTTTCAGGGAATTCAGTCTTGTTCGATTCCAAGAACATCCTCAACAGGTGCATGTAGTATCTGAAGTGTCTCAATGAATTGAAATTGAGTAGTTGTTGATGCATATTATCAGTGATGAACTTGTCAAAACTAATACAGACCGACTGATGAGACTCTGACATAAAAAAGTTTAGCAGGAAACCTAACATGAATTCTACTATGAACTTGTCATTATCTAACCCTAAAATTTGGCTAAGTAGGTAACAAGCCCAATGGACCTCAATGATCATAATGCTCACATTGATAGGTAATGACAGACCTTCTGAATGGTGTTCAGGTTTGACAATGGTTTGCAGAAACAGGGTTTTTACTTCTGAAGGGAATTCTCTATAAACTGTGATCATTTTCTCTTTGTCAAAGGGCTTTGACGCTACAGAGGAAGACTCTGATATACTAAGGGTATTTCAAAGTGATGGGATATCTTTTTCACATAAAACCTCTGACCCTAATTTATTCAAAATAACTCTTTATTACTGTGAATATTTCTCTACACACCAGCTTATGAACTCAGGGAAAGGAAAGACTACTTCTATGACATAAGGGGTAATGGAGGCTTGAGCCGTTTCAAGAAAGGGGATCTGCTTCCCAACATTGTGTAACAAATTCAATTTGGAGACAGAAACGAGTGGGATTGTTATCTCTGTGTCGAAAACATCAGAGTCCCTGTCAATTAGGGCTTCTTCTCTAGAGGTGATGTCTTGTTCATTCACGGATAAAATGACAGGATTAGCAGCCATGGTGAAAAATACCTGTTAAGCGACGAAGAAAACAAAAATCTGATCCAACTTTGAGCTTGAGTTTTGAATGGATGGTTTGCACCAAATTTTGAACATTTCAATGTTTCAAAGTATCATAAAATAATGCTGGGGATCCTCCTTTTATATGTGCCTATCGACATCGAAGATTGGAGAAAACATTTTTAGGTAGACCTCTTTTCATCTCGATGTACCTCTAGAAGTGTCACGTGTCCACGAATGAAACCATGGTATTTTTCCCTGGCCTGCCTTTGAATGATTAATCCTTGCACTACTTCAATCGCCAATATGAGTTTCAGTCATTGATCTGGATCGCTCTAAGATATACGGTCCACCATGCCCCAATAACTTTCGATATCGGGGATTGGAGAAAGTAGTTTTAGGTAGACCACTTTTTGCCCCGATGTACCTCTAGAGGTGCCACACGTCCATGAACGAAACCATGGTAGTTTTCCCCGGACCACCTTCTAATAATTATCTTTCACACTGCTGAATTCCCCGATATGTCCCTCAGTCATTGATTCGGGCTGCTTCAGATCGACGATCCACTGAATCCTACCTTTTGTGCCTCCGCTATATTTTTCCACATGCCGCCATATAAGACCTTATCTTCCAAACTATCACACTGCCATAGCGATGTGGCTTTTTGCTAAATCTCTGAAACTTGTATCCTGATCTGAAAATTGTTATGATGATAACACACTCAATAAGAAGTCTTAGACTAGTTCTTTTAGGGAAAATGGAGTCAATTAGGTGGCAAAAAATGTTGAAGGAAAATGATGATATTAAGAGAGTCAAAGACAAGAGAGATTAGTAGTTGAAGTGTTGGTAAGCCAAGGCTTCAATTACCAAACCCTAGGGGAAAATTTCTACTAAGGTGTAGGTAACCCTAGGCCCTTGTAACTTTCCTCCTTCTTTAACTCAAATATGAAGAAAATTATGGTTAATATGAAGCAATAAATACTAGGGTGTTGCAATGGCAAGGCCATAGAAAAGGCTTCAAGAAAATCGACTTCTTGGCAAGATCTAGTAGGTGAAGGCTTTTAAAGTTAGGACAATAACATGTGCAAGACTTCATAGGGTTTTTAAACAAACAATTTCATAATATTAATGTAAATGAAAGATAAACATAACCATAACCATTCAATTAAGAAGGATTGTAGAAATTTTACTTACATACATCAAGAATCATCAAGCAAAACCCTAGTTGAACACTTCCACCAAGAAAATTGCCAAAAATACTCCAAAATTAGCCTCCTTCAACAAGTGCGCCTAAAATTTCAGCCAAGTAACCCTAAATAGGGTGAAAATTTCAAACCTCACTAAGTGTGAGTGAAAGATGATGAATAATAAAAGGGATAAAACCCTTATTTATACAATATCAATAACCAGAATTAGGTCAAAAAGGCCGACATGGCCAGTTACATGTAATATTCAGTTTTTACATTAAATGTCTTAATAAAACCCTAAATCAAGCTGTAAATATGACATCATTCCCTTTTAGGGTGACGTTAGGCCTTCTCAGGGCAACGTTTTCCTCTAGGAGAAAAACGTAAGGCCTCCTTGGGCCTTTGGATCCCACCACATGTGCCACTTGGCACACAACTACCTCCAAAGTGTCCAAAATGCTGGGTGATGTCATGGGTCACATGGGTGACGTCATGGGCCTTACAATACCTACATCATGGTGAAAAGGGAAATACCCCCCTGGGTCCATGCCTACCATTCTTTCCCTGGTGGAATGTCCCTCTCTCTCTCTCTGGTGCAAACCCATGATCTGTCTCTGCCCCTGACTGGGGTCTCATCATCCATCTGGTGGGATTTTAGTGCTATGGAGGTCTGAAATAATCATTTCCCCATATGTACCTGTCCATTGGGTGTGGCCCTACAACATCAACAAGTACACCCTCCATGGGCTCATACGTCATAGGGATCATAGCAATGTCAATCACATCTAATCATCAAGTTGTTTAAACATGTGCATGAAACCCCCTTTCCTGGAAAAGTGCTCAAAGATGTTATGCTATTATACAAGCTAGGTTTGGAGGGTACACTAGGATGTCCTATTTGACTAGTGCTCATTGGATGTGGGATGTTTCTGGGTGAAGTCAAATCCAGACCATGTAAGTGGATGATGTGGTAAGGGATGTCTAGGAAATGGGTGCAGTGATAACAGTGAAATTTATGGATTACTTGTGGGTGCCTCTGAAGAGGGTGAGCTGCACCTTTTCATGGATGCAAATGTTTCCAAACCCATTCATCCATTTTATTTTTTATCCTTATTTTCTTTTTCTTTCAATAGACTAGTTAGGGGACACTACCCTGGCGTGGTGACCAGTGGTGACAATGTTACCCACAAGCATTTCATGGAAATGAGAAGGCTAGATCATGATTAGACCCCATTTCTCTTGGCTATGCCACCAAGAGCCACTACCCTAGAGTAGTGACCAACTGAATGGTAGTTTCATACCACTACATGCCCATGGACCTAATAGGCTAGCTCGTGATGAGACCCCCTATCCTACAACTAGGTCTTCATTTATTATTTTTATGTGTCCCTCTGTTTCTTGATGAGAATCCTTTTATTTCTTTCTCAGGGATCCTTGGGCGAAGCATCTGAAGGTTTCATTATTTTGGATTTTATGTTTTTCTAGCTACTTTTACCCTATGGGCCTTTAGCCCCTTCTTCCCACAAGGTAAGGTACAACCCTTTGCTAGTTTGGAAAACCCAATGCCCAGACCAGTGTATGGGATGGATGAGAGGGAAAAAATATGAAAAGTGGCAAGTATGGTGGGAAAAAACGATAACCTTTCATGAACCCCCCCATTCTCAGCTCAAACCCTATGGGAACCAGCTTACTAGGGAATCCTATCATTCCCCCCAGGTGTGGTCAAGTGGAAAGGCATAAGGTCCAAGCACACGTTAGAAGTAAAAATAATTAAATGCACATATTCAAATGTTTTGAGAATCAGAGTGACACATACCATGATACCCAGACTAATCACCTCATGGAGAAAGACCCACTACTGCTAAAGGACTAGGCCAATGGGATGGATGTTGCTGATGTTGACAAGGTGTAGGCATCGAAGAAGAAAAGGATTGGTCCTCTATGGCCAGGCTCAAGTCGATCTGGCTCTCAGTAATCCATGTCTAGGACCTATGGGCCTCCAGACATAATCTCCTTAGTTATCCCTAGGATAGGGGATAACAGTCATCAACTTAAAGGAAAAGGATTATGAGATGGCTTCCTACTTTCTTGGTATAGACATTAGGATCAAAATGACATCTAGAGAATCTAGTGTCAATAAGAAAGATTTCCATTTTGGAATACCAAGCTCTGGGAGCTTGCTTAAGACCATAAAGATATTTGTTAAGGAGACAAACAAGGCTAGAGTCATTCTGGAGATAGCCAAGAGGTTGTTCCATGTAGATTTCTTCTTGAAAATATCCATGCAAGAAGGGAGATTTAACATCCATCTGATGTACCTCACATTTATGTGAGGCAGCAAGGGCAAGAACAAGGCGGATGCAATTCATTTTGGCTATAGGGGAAAAGGTTTCATTATAGTCAATTCCTTCAACTTGGGAAAATCCTTTGGAAACTAATCGAGTCTTGTGTCTTTCAACACTTCCATCTAATGCATACTTAGTTCTGTAGACCCATTTACATCTGACAAGTTTTCTTCCTTTTGGAATAGGTACAAAATCCCAGGTATCATTTTCCATTAAAGAACGATACTCTTCATTCATTGTTGTATCCCAATCTGGATGACCCAAAGCTTCTTCAAATGTCTCTGGATCAGAGTCTCTGAAACTTGAGCCAAAAGAGAAGAGGCTCGTTGTAACTTTGAACATGTATGACACTGATCTGAAGGATCATGAACAAGATCACCAGTTGATTCTCGAGTTGAACGAACCCATCTAGGAAGCAGTGGAGCTGGTGCTGGTTCAGGTTCAAAGGACTCGTATGGAGGAAGGTGAGTAGGCAGAGGTGGATTTTCATCCTCACTTTCATCATCTGAAGAAGAAACCAGAATAAGAACAAAATAAGGCACAAATGTCGAAGATGGCTTGCAGGTCAAAGAAGGCACAATCATCGAATTAGGCTCGCAGGCCAAGAGATTTTCATCAAATTTAACATCTCTTCTAATAATAATTTCATTACAATGTGGTTGAAGAAGTCTATAACCTTTGAAATATTCAGAATAAACAACAAATATACACTTCTCACTTTTAGGCTGCAATGCTTTCCTTTTCTCATTAGGAATGTGAGCCCATGCTATACTGCCAAATACACGAAACTGACTTACATCTAGTTTAATTTTAGTTCAAGCTTCTTCCAGTGTTACACTTTTAAGAGCTTTTGTGGGAGTGTGATTTACTAAGTAATTTTAACAGTTGATGGCTTCCTCCCAATACTTTAGACTTAATCCCTTAGATTGGATCATATAATTAGCCATTTCTTTCTCTTAACAACACCATTTTTTGTGGTGTATATGAAATAATGTGTTTCATTTAGATGCCATGTGTAGTTCAGTAACTTGTAAAATTATTGTTCACATATTCACCTCCATTATTTTTTATTAACCTTTGAATTCAATGTCCATATTTCTTTTCTACAAAGACCTTGTAGCCGAAAAAATTGTCAAAAAATTATCTCTTAAGTTTTAAGAAGTAAACCCAAGTACATCTGGAAAAGTCATCAATGAAAGTTAAGAAATACTTGCACCCAGAAAATGAAGGAGAATAAAGTGGACCACACAAATAACTGTGAACAAGCTGCAAAGGGCCTGAGGTGTGCCAATAGGTATGTTTTTCAAAATAGTCCCGATGATGTTTGTCGATGCTATAGAGGGAAAATCCCTCTACGGACTACACCAGGGTTCTAAAATGTAGGCAGAGCTAACCGTCTAAAGTCTCCTACTTTTTATCAACTATTCGGACTTTACCCCACAATCATACATAAAATACAAGGTATAGAGATCCGGTAGGCATACCTTAAACTCCACATCTGATGTCGATCCCTTTGCGCTTAGTTGTTTCCTGACTGCAAGTCTCCTCCCAAGGCTGACCTGCATTCATCAAAAGACAAACAAGAAACTACAAGCATGTATTCTACATATGTATTAGTGGGTTAGACATCATAAACAAGAAATGCAAACAAATCATATAAGTTTAAGACTTCATTTGGCAGGACGAAAAAAGTACTTCTTTATATTAATCTCACAAAAGTCACTTACAATATGAGATCGACATTTCTCCTCGAACTCGGTCCTAGGATCCTCTTTACAATGCACCAACTGCTTCCACGTCTCCTTCTCCTCTTTAGTTCTCTCTAGGGGAATGGCAAGGGCTTGCAATGGAGAAAAAGGGAATTTTGGATCAAACTCACCATGTGGTTGCCGAATATTGGGGTAAAGGGGGAATACAAAAATGGACAGAGTTTCTATGCTCTCGTGCTTCTCCCTGCAATGGGACACCAACCCCTTATTTTATAGGCCATAAGAGATAGTAACGGTTGGGGCGACTGGCTATGGGCAATCAAATAGTTAAGTAATGGCCCAGAAACCAATATCCTATGTAATTTTCCATTTTTCACGATATTCTGTGAGTGTACGTGGGCTGTAGTGGGGTAACAGGCGAGTGTATGTGGGCAGTAGTGGTGCAGGGCACGTACACCTTCAAAGCAATGCTTTTTTGAAGAGCTTTTTTAGTGATGGCTTGGAAAAGATAGCAAGTTAGATGGCCTGATGCCAGGTATGCATGTCTAGTGCAATTTAGGGTTATAACAAATGCCCCCTAATGTGTGAGGTCAGAAGATCATCTGATGGTCAAAATACATTACGAATATTCACCGATGTATGAAGCAAATGAGCCTAGGAACCAGAGTTCAGGAGGTACCATCTACAAAAAATAACAATTTGTCTTACCGAGGCAGGCATACCCATGCTCGGGATGAAATAAAATCATGGATGCCAATCAAATACACTGCAGATCCATGTCATATAACTATATAAAGTGTAGCTGCGAGAAGTACACATCGACTCTACATCTCAAAATCAAAAGATATACATGTATGGTATCCATCTTCAAGAAGCCAATGACGCTTGATTGCTGGAGATGAGGTCTTCAGATTTCGAGAAACAACTCAAAATATTCAAAACTCAGGTAGGAGTGTAATATTAGTGTATAAATTCACTACCCAAAGGTCTTCGACGACTCATCGGGAATAGACAAAAGGATCTTGGCGATCAGTGCAGAGAACTTCATTGATTTTGAACAAGGAATTGATTGGTCTTTTGGGGTGGCCAGGCATGAGGACAAGAGACAAACTACAGAAGGGCCAACTCAAATTTAGTAAGACTTCCCTTGGATGAAACACGACAAAATATGAGACTCAGGTAGTATGGAATTGACATAAGTTCACGATGCATGAGGCAATGCAAACTCTCCATATGTTTGGAAGGGTAACCAAACGGAGGAGGACACAGCTCTTTGTAGCGAGAAAAACTTCCTAAGGTCATATTGAATCCTAGGGCTTGACGAACAAATGAAAGGATGTTCTTTGTCCAAGGGTGACTCATTGTGCCGTCAACAAAAATAATATACTTTTCCCTTCCTCTTTTTGGGGTATATTTGATTTTTTTGTCTTTTTCAATAATTTTGGGAAGCTTGAAAAAGAATAAAGAATGCTACGTTACAAAGGAGGATCGAGTGTCACAGACATACTAGTTCCAAGCGCAAGGAACACATTGATGCTCAGAGCAAGGGGACATATGCAGGAAAAGGACACTCGGGAAAAATCCTCCATGGGTCAAGGTGTCAAGACACAGAGGAAAAGTGCTACAATGCTTGCGTACAAGGCATGCTTCAGATGGTTTAGTTGAGAGCAACATGGAGCCAGCATTAGGCCAAAGACGCAGGAATGAAAATGCAATTAATAAGGCACAATGATAATGTCCTTCGATGTAATTTTAATGAGCCCAGAGAAGGTAAGCTTGGTGGTTTTTCATGTTTAGAGAGTATGAAAAAACGTAAAATAAGACTCCACTAGGGTACCTTTTACAAAGGTAGTCTAGTCGGCCGAAAAAGGGATAAACTAGCACCAAACAAATGTATATTCAAAATCAGTTTAATGAGTGTGACAAATACAATATCACTTGACAATATTTTCGTATTTAAGGAGTCTGAAAAGCGCTTAACTATGGACTCCGTAAGGGATGTTCTTCTGGACCAATTTAAAAAGTGTGAAGAAACAAGGTCACTCGACCATCTTTTCACTTTTAGGGAGTCTGAAAA
>ML795015.1:127668-154114 GCA_009831015.1 Picea engelmannii | reverse complement strand
TACACCCTTATACGTCTCAGGTAATACCCTGGATAGATCTCCCCATAGAGACACCCTTCTTAGAAAGCTCACCAAGAACCTGGAAAAGGATTTGAAGGTGCAAGTCTTAGTAACCCTGTACGAGGAAGAATGATCCTCTTGAAATCCTGAAATAGCAGTGAAGGAATACCGTGTTCGCTTCACAAGAGTCGTTAAGGAGGCATTGGAAGGTCGAAATTCTTCGTGGAGAATTTGCGAAGTCCCAAGAGCCGTAAGATCTTGCAGAGGAATAGGGGAGTTAAGGTAAGCCTATTCTCAAGTTTTAAGTTTGGGAGAAATCAGACCATAGGATCTGGGTCGACAAGGACTATTGGATTACTCATGTAATCTCATTTCGTGGATTTGCGAGTTGAAGGGTTAAAACCCTTGCCTCAATATTCGCAAGGTCATGAAAGGCGAAGTCCCAAAAGGGGCGAAAGGATTTGTGTGAGCCAGTTATTGGTGAAGTGCATTGGAACTCTGTATTTCAGGGTTTTGTGGGTTGAAGAACTGAAAGTTTAGCATCAGGATTCGCGAAGTCGTGAAGTCTGAAACTCCAAAAAGGTGGGAAGTTCCGTTGTGGGACCCGCGTTGACGACGTGTCAGAATTTTAGCATTTCGGCATATCGACGGATAGGAGGTCAAGACTTTTGTCCCAAAAGTCCCAAAGGGGTGAAAGAGTCTGAGCTATCCATCTGCAGAAGGACGCATGTCGTGGAATCATCCATTTCGGAGATTCGGGCACCAGGACTCACAAAGGCGAGCATCTTGATTTCGCGAGTAGCGAAGTCCCGAGGAAATTTGAGCCGTTCGTTTGAGAGAGGAAGCGTGTCGCGAGATCGCCCATATCGGGAATTCGGACATCAAGAGTCATAGAGGGAAGTCTTTCGACTTCGTGAGTGGTGAGGTCACGAAAGAATCAGGACCGTCCATCTGAGGAGCACAGGTGGCAGAGATCAACGAATCTCGTGAACTCGCAGGTTCGCAAGGTAATAGCCCAAAGGTTGGGTGCTCCAAGTCACGAGTGGCGAAGTCGTGAGGAGCAGAGACAGCCATTGGATCTAGAGAACGGAAGGATCGTTGGATCAGGAACTGCATCGCCTATCGCGTGTTCGGGGGTTTGGAGGTTGAAAGGAGTCATTTTTTACTTCACGAGTAGCGAAGTGCCGAGAGCAGGGCGCGAGAGAACACGTGGCAGAAATTTAAGGTGGGGTCCGCGTGATTGACAGGTGGACATGCGTCACCTAGAAAAGGGAGTCAATGCTCCATTGACTTCTCGTGTCTCGGTGATTCGTGGGAGAAGAGCATGAGAGCTCAACCCTTTGACTTGCAAAGTCACAAGTAGCGAGAACGCGAGAGGGAAAATAAATATCGCTTCTCAGGGGTTCGTGAAGGGAAGGTGCCAAGATTCGACGCTACAACTCGCGAAGTGGTGAGTTGTGAGAAGTGCGAAAGGAAGGTCAACCTTCGTTGACTTTCAAGTCTCAGAGGATTGCACAAGGAAGGAATGAGAGTTCAACCTTTGAACTCACGAAGTGGCGAGTAGCGAGAGGAGCTAGCATTAAGCTTAGCTGGTGGTCACACAAGGAAGGCGCTGACAAAGGAAGATTAAGGAGTTTCGACTTGCAAACTCGCAAGATTGTGAGTTGCGACTAGTACCTTTTGGGGTATGGCCTTGTTCATAGCGATATGGTCACTCGGAGAGGGTGGAGCTCATGCCTAGTGCTGCTCGCACAGGGAGGCTTCCGAAAGGACCTGGTAATCGATTGGAAGGAGATTCTAGCTGGGAATCAAGAGAAGCCATTTTGGCTCATAAAAGAAACTGAACGATCCTTAAGACTGGGAGGTCGCGCAGACACTCTGTTGAGGTAGAGGTGGCGTCTACAGCCTATGCTAAGCTCCATAAGTTTTCAGGGATTCTGTGCCTCGAGAAAAGGCAAAAAATTTATTATGCCAGAGTGGGTATGTGACAGGTTTGAACACACTAGAAGAAATCAAGCAGAAGGAATGAAAGTTGTGATGAAGAACAATGTATGAAAGACTTATGAATGGAAGCATTGGGAGATTTAGAACTAGAGGTTCTCCCATAAGGATAAGACTATGATGATAGATTGTTCCAGTAGCCATACATACCTCTACATGAGCCATTATATCTTCTGCAATATCCATGGGTTTGAGTTTACATAAAATGAATGTAAACAATGTTCTTCTCAATAGATTAATTGAAGAAGAAACGTATGTAGAGCAACCTCAAGGTTTTGAGGTATACCAAAAATAGACCCTTGTATGCATATGGAAGAAGACCTTGTATGGATTCAAAGAACTTGGTGTTGAGCCTCTCATGCACAAAAAAAGCATGGTAAAAACTTTCTATGACAGAGATAGTGTATCATAATGGTTACTCATAATTATGGGATGATGGATTGTTAATCCATGACAAACTCTCATGATTATAAAATAAGTGATACATGGATATGTTTCAGTTTGATCCTTGCCATGATGTTATGAGCTAGCAGGAAAAAAAGGTGTTGAATTCGACCATGATATATTGTAATGATCAGAGCTATATGAAGCCTTAAAAAAAAACCATTGTTCCATGAAAAACTAAAGTACATTGAGATCAAGCATTATATTCTTCATGATGAAGTCCAGAAAATATAAGTGGTTCTCCAATTATCTCCATAGATGAGCAGATAGAAGATATTTTGGTAAAATCTGTGTCCAAGATGAAAAGTTTGCAAGTTGGGGCTCGTGGAGACGACATCCTTATTGAAAAAGGAAGAGATTAATCCCAGGTTGGGAGGGAGAATGTATGTGTTATTGATTTATGGACAATCATTTTTCAGTTCAAAAAATGGTCCAGGATGAGCGGTTCCTTTCCAGTTCGGAAAGTGGTTTGAGATTTATGACGGACATGAATTTTCCAGTTTAGAAAATGGTCCAGATCGGACAATCATTTTCACAATGAAAATGATTCGATAGATTGCTGATGTACCATAGACAACGATTACCCTTGTGGTCATTGTGGGGAAATGGTCTAGGATAGTCATTCTTATTGGAAGTCACTCTGATTAGTGGTCAAGTAGAATGGTTTGCCTCGTCGGGCATTCATTGTTTTGAAGTTCACAGTTGTGAGAAATTTCAAAGAATGGTCCGTTTTGGAGGTTGGTGCAGGACAATCATTCCCATTAGGAAATGGTCCGGACAGTAATTCCCCAAGGTAGACTCATTCTATCTAGGTCTCACTTTGATTAGTGATAGAGGAATGGCCCATTTAGGTGAATGGTCCAGGTTCAACAATTAGGGACGGGAATTCCCTAGGACAGACTCATTCTCTCCAGTTTGCACTATGATTAGTGCCAGATGAATGGCCTAGTTAGGTGAATGGTCCATTCTCAAAAATCAGGGACAATTATTCTTTTGTAGTTGAGAAGAATATTCTAGATAGCCCATGGCTGATGTTTTACATTCTAAGGGTAGATGCTCTTCTAGATCTCACAGATGTTAGTGGAAGAATGTCCCATATGACTTAGTTTATATCATGATATTGTTTTATGTAGGTTGATATCAGATGATATGATTTCTATGGATACTGTATGTCTATGGATAGTAGATGTATGCTACTATGGTGGATGTGTTCCACTGGTTGTGGCTATGCGTTGCTGATTAAGTATCCGTGTGCTACTCGGTGTGGTTTTGTACCACTGAATAGTAGTTGTGCACTACTATGGTTAGACACAATTCTTTTCTATTGAATGGCATTGTTCTGATTTCCATGTAGACTATCATTAGTGTTGAAAATGATTATCAGCTAGATGGATAGTCAGTGTGTTGATGGAAATACATTCTCCAGATGGAAAATGGTCCAGGACACTTATTCTTCTAGGATGTATGTTTGGATTAGAAGAATAAGTCATTGTAGCCCATGGCGTGACTTCCAACATCCGTTGGAATAGTTATTCTTCTAGGACATATGTATGGATTAGAAGAAGGGTTATTATATCACTCTGTGGAGTGAGTGACTTATTAAGAATAATGCCTAATTACTCAGATGGAGTATGGATTCAAGAGATGATGCAGTTGATGCTATCATATGATACTAATAGTGATGATGGTGCTCATGATCTAATCATGAGATAGCCTATATGCCTATGATGATGCTACCAATTGAATGATATGTTTGTGCTCAAGACCATTTCCTTCATGATCTAGATGGATGTCGGTGGCCTCCCACGTATTCCAACTGGTTCAGTTTGGTAGTTTTGTTTTCCTAGTTTTGGGTCCCTGACTTGCAGGGCCATTTTGAGGCCCTAAACAATGTTTTTAGGGATCACCAGAGTAAAAAATGAACTTCGATAGATAGATAAAAAATGTGTATTCCTCAGATAGACATTTCCAATGGGCTATCGTTCACCTAAAACAAAGATCGTATGAAAAAGTTATGACCCCGAAAAGTTGATGTACTAACTTACCCAAATGGTGCCCACATGACTTTTGGCGCTTCATCTCCTAGGGTTGGGTTTTTGGATGTCTAGGGTTTTTGACATTCCTGTTTATTGTAAAAAGACCTTCAGAGCCTCATTGTAATCATATTCTTGTGAATGAGCGTATCCATCACATCTCTTCTTAGAGATAAGACGCCACCATCCCAACAAGCTTGTTTTCCGCTGCATTTTACAGTTTCAACTTATTTTCTTACTAAATAGAAAACCAGTTTTACTATATATTTTTCATTCTGTGTTAAGCATATTTTATAATATGTATTCATTTCATTCTTCTCATAAAATATGGATCAGTGGTATCAGAGTGGTCTTCTCCTTTTCATCTTAATGCATGTCCCCAACGAGGTCAAGGTACAAAGAATTAGGTCTCGAGCTTGTTTCTCTTGAGGAAAAAATCTCTCGCACGCCCAAATGACCTCTCATGGAAGGAGAAAAGAAAGATGATGGTACATGAGATCCTTTCAAAACTTTTCTTTAGGAATTCCTCACGCAACATAGGAACGAGATGATGGATAGTTTCATACAAATCCTTCGATGGCTACCAACAGGCGATGCATCTTCCTCGAGCAGAGGTGCCACCCCCTTCAAGGTAAAAATCAACTTCAATATTCCTATATTTGAAGGTTAGATAGACGCATATGTTGTAGACAAGTGGTTAAATCTACTAGAAGGGTATTATTTTGCCCATAAATTTTCAAATAGAGAAAAAATTACTTTTGTGCTCCTCAAAGTCGTTCCCCATGTCAAAGATTGGTGGGAAACTTTCTGTGAGCAAAAGGAAACAGAGGAACCCTCATTATTTACAGTTGTTGCAACCTGGGAATACTTCAGGGATGATATTAAGGAATAATACTATCCCGTTGAAAGTTATGACGACTTGTATACCAAATGGAACACATTACAGCAAGAAAGAGACCAAGCAGTGCCAGATTTCACAAATTTATTCCATACCCTGCGCACCAAGATGGGTATCAAATATTCAGAGCTACATCAGGTGCTCAAGTATTTCAGTGCTATGCATAGATACATCCAGAATGAAATGGAATTTTTGGATATCTCGTCCTTGGGCACGACCTATCGATATGCCGTCAAAATCGAGCAGAATCTGAAACAAAAGATGTGACAATTTGGGCCTGGGAACCCCTCGCAGCAAAAACCAGGAAAAGGCAACCCCAACCTATAGAACAAAGGATAGAACAAAGATGGACAGTATCAGGAAAACCAGTCCAAGCTGCAAGCAAAGAAGGGCACCGAAAATAAAAATAAGGATACCGAGAAGTGGTGCGACTTCCATAAGAGCCCTTGGCATAACCTTGTTGATTGTCGATCAAAGCAGTTGTTGGTGGCTGAAGTGAAAGCCTCTGAGTTAGATGCGAGTTATAAATCTGAGTCAGAACCAAAAAGGGTAAGACATATCATTGACGTGGAACCCAGTGCCACCGTTGCTACCACCAAGCTCCAGCCTGATGAACCAGATGACCCAGAATAAGGCGAGCACCTTTTCCATTCGCAGATGTGGGTAAAAGGCACTTCGATGCACTTCATCATTGATAGCAGTAGCCAAAAGAACCTTAGATTAGTATAGGTTGTCAAGTGGCTGGCCCTGTCAACAACGCCGCACTCGCAACCCTACACCATTGGATGGCTCCGCCAAGGAAGAGATATCCACATTAGCCAACAATGTCGATTGTCGTACAACATCAAGCTCTTCAAAGACAAGGTATTGTGTGATGTTGCTCCTCTTGAAGTTTGTAATGTTATTTTGGGCCAACCTTATTTATTGAAACATCATGCTGTATATGATTTTAGGCCTCGTAGTGTTATTATTACTTTGAACAGGAAATTGTACAGGATACCTGAGGCAGTGCCTCCTAGTGCTATTTCCTTGATCTTTGCCAAGCAATGCAGGAAGGTCATCTCTCAGACTGAGAAATTTGTCTTCTTTGTGATTCTATCTCAGAGTAAGCGAAAGATCGTAGCCACATCCAGGGCCTCTGTGACCGATATCTTCACACAACAGAAGAAAGTGGATAAGGTCATGGAAGAATACTCAGATATATTCTCCTCTCCTACCGGGGTACCTCTGCACTTCTAGGTCAAGCATCCCATCGATCTGACCCCAGGTGCACCGTTACCCAATGGGCCGGTCTACCGTTGCTCTCTGTTAGAAAATGAGGAGATTAAGAGGTATATCCAAGAACTTATCCACAAGGGGCACATCCATCCCAGATCATCACCTTGTGGGAGCCCAATATTACTGGTGCAGAATAAAAGCAAGACCTAGTGACTCTGCATTGATTACCGAGCCCTGAACAAAATCACAGTCTGGAACTGGTACTCGATTCCAGAATCGAAAACCTCCTTGTTCAACTCACGAGGGCCAAATAATTCAATAAGATTGATCTAAATTATAGCTATCACCAGGTCCCACTAGAACAAACAGATGTATGGAAGACTACCTTCAAGTCAAAATAAGGTCTTTTTGAATGGTTGGTCATGCCCTTTGGTTTGAAAAATGATCCAAATTTTCTTATGATGATGATGGACGATATCCTACGAAATTTCACCAGTACTTTTGTAGTGGTGTATCTAGATGACATCCTCATCTACAACAAGAATTGGGTGGAACACTTGTAGCATATTCAACAGGTTCTGCACACCCTGCGGCAACAAAAAATATATGCAAACTTGGAAACATTCTCCTTCGACATGGACAGGGTCCATTACTTAGGTTACATCATTGATCAAAATGGTGTGCATGTGGATCCAGTCAAGATCCAAGTCATCCATGATTGGCCATCCCCAAGTACACTCATTGAGCTTTAGAGCTTCTTGGGACTCGCCAATTTCTATCACCAGTTCGTGTTGGCATTCTCTCATATCACATGGGCCCTCAGCCAAGTAACCAGGGGTGGCGGTAAGGAAAAATTTTTGTGGGTCCTATCCCAACAATAAGCCTTCAATGAATTGAAGTAGTGTTTGTGCTCATCCCCAGTACTTTCATTACCAGACCTGCAACATCCCTTTGAGATTGAGACAGATGCTTCAGACTATGTTGTGGGCGTTGTTATCACTCAACACGACCACCCCATGGTGTATCATAGTGAGACACTATCAGATGTTTTCAATAAATACCCTACTTACGACAAATAAATGTACTCCATTATGCAAGCATGCCGCCAGTGGAGACATTACATTCTGGGGAAGGAGACAATCATCCACACTGATCACAAGCCACTACAGTTCATGCAGACCCAAGGAAAATTGTAGAATGACCACCATTAGAAGTGGTCCACATACTTACAACAGTTCCACCTCAACATAAAGTATAAAATAGGAAGTACCAACTGATTTGTTGATTTCCTCAGCCGACCTCCAGTCGTGACACTCACCACAATGATAGACTCTTGTGGCCATGAGATAGACCATGACTTCTCCACCACTTACCAAATGTTGGGAGAAAGCTTAGTGGTTTCTAATTTCCATCTTCAGGATGGGTTTTGTGCCATATAAGCCTTTTCTGTGTTCCATCAAGCGAGTGCGCGAAGCTGATTTGGGAATATCATTACAGTCAGGTGGTAGGACACTTTGGCATCAAAAACACAATGGGAGTGTTGTAGAAACATTTCTACTGGTCGAAACTTCGATAGGATGTCAGAAAGTATATTAGGTCCTGCACTGCTTACACTATTTCCAAACCGAACACTAAGAAACAGGGCATGTACACCCCTCTGCCTACTCCTGACAAGCCGTGGGAATTCATCTCAATGGACTACATGTCGGGCCTCTCGTCCACCAAGAGGGGAAATGACTGTGTTTTTGTGGTTGTTGATCGCTTTTCCAAGATGGCAATTCTGGCCACCTGCAAGAAGAACATCACTGCAGAGGCCACAGACAAGCTCTTCTTTGAACATGTTTGGGTACACTTTGGAATCTCACAAACCATTGTCTTAGATCGGGAGAGTCAGTTCCTTAGTACATTTTGGTCGAGCCTCTGGTCACTGCTGGATACCAAGCTCACCAAATCCACGACCTTCCACCCCCAGAGAGATGGCCAACCTGAGGTCGTCAATCATATGATCATACATATCATGCGCATGTACAATTCCAAGAACCCTGACACATGGGAAGAGAGCCTTCCCTATGTCCAACATAGATACAATCGATCCCTACATAGCAGAAATGGCCACAACCCCTTTCAGGTGGGGTTGGGATTCCAACCATTGGGCCCCATGGATGTTGCACTACCCTGGAGACCACCTCATCCAAATCGTCCCCTGCTCCACCAGAAGATGAAAAAGCCACCTGGTTCATTGAGCTGATCCCACACATCCACCAATAGGTTCAAGATATTTTACAGAACTACAATCAATGCCATGATCAACATCGAGTGCCACATAAGTTTCAGGTGTCCGACAAAGTTTGGTTGCACTTGTAGAAAGAATGCCTTAAAGGGCCCCATCAAAAGCTTCACCCACTCCGGTATGGGACATACACCATCACCAAGGATGTGGGTGACAATGATTTTGTGCTCAACATTCCCCCTTTCCTTTTCCTGCACCCAATCTTCAACGTGGCTCTCCTTCGACCATATTTCCCACCATTATTGGACACCTCATAGATAGCAGAGCAGTTGACACCAATAGAGCTCAACCCTGATTGCATGCAACATGCATCTAGTGATCATATTGTGGACACATAGATCAAGGGAACTCGAAAGCAATGGATCCAACTTTATCGAGTTGTTAAAGCAGGGCAGCTCCTGCACCAAGGCAAGTGGCTCACGCGGGTCCAAATTCAACAAAAAATTCCTCATCTGATGGGGGAACTCAACACAATGGAGACCATTGCTTCCTAAGGTGGGAGGNGGATCCAACTTTATCGAGTTGTTAAAGCAGGGCAGCTCCTGCACCAAGGCAAGTGGCTCACGCGGGTCCAAATTCAACAAAAAATTCCTCATCTGATGGGGGAACTCAACACAATGGAGACCATTGCTTCCTAAGGTGGGAGGATTGATCCATATGGATGTCGGTGGCCTCCCACCTATTCCAACTGGTTCATTTTGGCAGTTTTCCATTTTGATATTTTTTTTTCCTAGTTTTCGGGTCCCTCACTTGCGAGGCCATTTTGAGGCCCTAAACATCGTTTTTAGGGATTGCCACGGTAAAAAATGACCATTGATAGATGGAAGAAAAATGTGTAGTCCTTGAATAGAAATTTCCAACGAGATATTGTGCACCTAAAACAGAGATCGTATGCAAAAGTTACGACCCCAGGAAGTTGATGTACTAACTTACCCAAACGGGGCCCACATGACTTTTGGCGCTTCATCTTCTAGGGTTAGGTTTTTGGATGTCTAGGGTTTTTGACATTCCTGTTTATTGTAAAAAGTCCTTCAAAGCCTCATTGTAATCATATTCTTTTGAATGAGTGCAACCATCACATCTCTTCTCAGAGATAAGATGCCACCATTCCAACAAGCTTGTTTTCCATTGCATTTTACAGTTTCAACTTATTTCCTTATTGAATAGAAAACCAATTTTATTGCATCTCTGTTATTCTGTATTAAGCATATTTTAATAATTTGTATTCATTTCATTCTGCTCATAAAATCCGGATCGCTTCAATACCTCCCTAACTAGGAGGGATTGTTGATATTATGGTAGTTGTGGGAGGTAATAACCTCCACATGTAACCCTGACAAGAATATGATATTTCGGGAATAAAGAAGAAACCCTAAAGAATTGGACATAACCCTAGAAGACAAGTCAGCTAAAGGAAATATTTAATATTGAGTGTTTAGCCTCCAGAATGAGAATTCAACCCAGACATCTAAGGAGAAACAATATAAATAATGGACACCATAGTTCATTTTGAGGACACATCTCACAACTGTAGAAATGTAAGAGTGAACACTGCAGAAACTGGGTAAGTGCACAAGTCTGGAGAGTAGCTGCAGCTGCAGCTACTACAACCTGTATTCTTGGTTTAGGCTTGGACTTTCTATTGGTTATGGTTTGGACTTTCTTCTTAGTATGCTAACTCTGGAGAGTGATGCACTACGTTAATTAGCTATTAGGCATAGGGTTTGCTTCCAGAATTATTCTCTGTCAAGGTTAAAGTGCTCGGGGGTGGCTTCGGCCTATGGTTGGGTGACAATATTGCTATATTGTCTATGGTTAAATGAGCACACCTATTATTTCTAACAAATTAACCATTAATTTCCAATGGGAGGCTGCCACATGGAAACCTCTCACTGGTCTATTCTTGCCACGTGTCGATAAACGATTAGCCCACTTGGATTGTACAAATGGCCACATCACCTTGCCAAATGGACATGCCATGTCACCTGCCTACCACATCAATATTGTATGGCCTATATGATCATGCTACATTTCACCCTTGTAGTGGTGACACGTGTCACCTTTTCATTGGTGACACATGTCACCTTTGACCCCTTTGACTTTTTCCTTTTTCCCCTGGTTTGACCCAAACATTGACCATCCATAAATTTTGCATATGAGATCCATTTGAGGTGATTTTTACATCATTGGAAAGCTATCGTTGAGATTTACACATTGATTTAGTTTTCAAGATCATTTGTGATAGTCAAATTGTGAGCTTTTTTGGATCATCCTGGAGCTTTGTAAGCGTTCTAGATTTTCCTGGACCTTTTGTGAATGTTTCGAATCCTCCGGGATCATACTAGTAGTAAAACAAGCTTCAAGGTTATGTTACCTCATTAAATGTATGTTCTTGCAACAATACACTATTGTCTTATGAAAATTGTAGATTGTAAGAAATCTAATTAAATCAACTGTAAATAAAGTTTGAATTTAAATCTAGAAATAAAAGAGATGAACTATAAATAAGAGAGTGAAATCATTTACCCAAACTTAAGAAGTTCCATAAAAACAAAGATATGAAAAACAATTTACAATTGTGACATGAACTAGAGAAAGGGGGGCCTCCAGGCTTGGTGCATGCACAATAAGAAAGCTACTAACTCTAGTAAATCATATCACTATATTGATGATAAAAATTTCTTACAACCTTCAGTTTAGAGGTTCTACCTATAATCAAATCCCCCTGTCTTCACTTGTATCTGATATTGATACAAAGTAGAAACAAAATTGAAATGCTAAAAATCCTCTATTAGATTACTAAATAATTGATTTAACATTCATCTCTATCATATCTGACCTCTTCGGTACCAAAAATAATGCCAAATCACAGATTGTTGAAACTAGTAGATTTTCTTATTGTAACAACGTGATTTTCCTATGAGTGGCAACGTTGATCGAGCACTTGCATGAGAATTTTTCATTGATCCAAGGGGAAGTCATCCATAATATGAAGACAAGGATCAAAACTCACATGCCTGTTTCCTCCAGTTCGATTTGCAAATATCGATATGAACGAACAATTAACAGATCAAATTACTTCTTGTAAAACTGGTAAAAACAACTTTCCAACACTTAAAAATTGCTAAATAATAAAAATTAAAATACCTTTTTATGGTTTTATTTGGATTTAGTGAAAAAAATATAAGAAAAATGGATCAAAGGTGAGGGAAAATAGGGTAAATATGGTCGAAATGCCATTTATTTAGGTGTCCTTTTAGCGATAAAACTTAGGTCTGATAAAAGTTTTGGAAGTCCAACCCACACAAGAGCCAATGCTAGAGTATTTGTCATTGGATTGAAAGATGGGGTCCAAGGTTTCATAAATAATCCAGATTTCCTCCAAAACTAGGGTGTTGATTTTAATATCAGATCCATGTCTTTTGTAAGATCGAACACCATTATGAATAACCCCCTTTACATAGGTGTAAATAAAATATTCTCCTTTTATCTCATATTACTAGAAGTCCAAAATCTAGTTGTGAAAATCGACTAAATGCGGCCAAAGACTGTTGAAGCTGCATACAAGTCCATTTGTACTATAAAAGGATACTTAAGATACAACATCTTTCAGTAATGGAATAGTAATAGTCAGAGCCTCTTAAACCAATAGACGATTTGAGGGAGAAAAATGGAGATGTTTTTCAAAATATCATAGAATTAAGCTATACCTAAAAACCGTTGGATCAAAGAGAGATGGGTCTACACTCATTTACCATCGTAGCTCTCATGGCCAACCCCATTTTAGCCTCCACATGAGAGTACCTGCCACACAATTATTGAGTCGGAGCTGAGTAAGTCGTCATCACACAGATGCCGGGAACGTCGAAGGAGGGAGAATCACCCACAAAAGGGGATGGATTTTCCACCGCCAAGATTGAGATTTTGGAGTTTGATTCAAAGGAGAGGAGGTGGGCCACCTAAACAAGCCATCAAGAGATTGCATGGGACGGTTTGTGCATACAACTAAGACAAAAACTTAACCATCTCTTATCAATGTTATCAATGTTATCAATAATAGAACATTGTTATCAATAATAGCTATCAATGTTATCAATAATAGCATTAATGTTATCAATAATAGCTATCAATGTTATCAATAATAGCATTAATGTTATCAATAATAGCTATCAATGTTATCAATAATAGCTATCAATGTTATCAATAATGTTATCAATGTTATCGATAATAGCTATCAATGTTATCAATAATAGCTAATATTGTTATCAATAATAGCTATCAATGTTATCAATAATAGAACATTGTTATGCATATGCATATGCTTAACAAAATTATTAAGTTAATTATTAATCTAATAAAATTTAAGTATACATCTTCAACACAAACATATAGTCCGCACAGATATAGCTTCAGTGAATACTTACTAAATAAAATATATTCTCAACACAAACATATAGTCCGCACACATATAGCTTCCACATCTGCACACATGTATATCCCCGCACAACGAACACTTAGTAAATAAAACACATCTTCAACACATACATATAGTCTGCACACATATAGTTTTCACACCTCTGCACAAGTATATCTCCGCACAACTAACTTAGTAAATTAACTTTTATTAATTATTAATTAATTTTATTTTTAATATACACATTTACGTTTAAAAAGAATTTTGTTAAGCATATGCATAACAATATTCTATTATTAATAACATTGATAACTACTAGACTAAGTGTTCGTTGTGTGGGGATATATCTGTGCGAAGGTGCATAATTTATATGTGTGCGGACACTTTGCATTGGTTCCTATCCATCCTAACCTCTAAACATTTTACATTGCTTCCCACATATGCTAACCTCCCATTCAACACTTCACTTATTTATGTTGCTTACAACATATGCTAACCTCCCCATTGAACACTTCACTTATTTAGTAAGTTTACTCCACACTGAACACTTTACCTGCTAGCACTGTGTGCGGTTGTAAGACCCTAGGTTCAAATTATATTGGCCAAGAAAACCCTTCAGACACCGGCCCTTTCGGCATCACCTGCATGCAAATGAAGTCTCACCTAAGGCATCTATTGGGGCTATAGGAACCGAGTTTCTGTAGTAGTGAGGGAATATGAGGTGATAAAATTTGTCATTCTACCTATCTATTCTGTGCACGTTATTTTGTTTTCATTCTTCTTAGGTTATTTAGTAAAATAAGTTATGTTTTACCATTATAATCCAGATTACAACCAAAACTAATTACTGTAACATTCATACTATTGCACAATGATCAGAAAAAGTATAATTCTAGTCTAACATGCATCAAGAAAGTATCCATGATCAATCACATAAAAGACACATAAACATAGTAGTTAACGTGGTTCACCTAAATTTGGGCTATGCCCACAATGAATGACTTCTTTATTATTCTTTATGAAATTTTCTCAGGCTTACACACTACGCTTTACAAAGATACAACATGTTATCCTTTCCTTCTCCTAGCCTAGCCATTCTGTAGTGAAAACCTCTCTCTCTCTCTGCAACATCTCCTCAACACTCAGACATAGACTCAATGATTACTTCTTCAACTCATTCAAGAGGGGAAAAACTAACAACAAAGAACCAATCTCAAGAAGAAGAAGAAGAAGAGCCAGCATAACCCTTATTCTCCCAACCCATTACATATTTATACATAAATTCTAGGGCTTAAAACCCTACTTTGTTCATCCCAAAACCCTATTACAATACATTATAACTCAAGTTAATTTGTTGTTCTAGCTACTTTTCCTTATTTTCTGTCTGCATGTTGCTTTTGCACTCTGACTATTGTTCTTCCTGCTTTTGCGTGTCCTTCTATATTTAGGACATCGGGTTGTCATCCTTCCTTTTCTCCCACTTTATTCTCTTTCTTTATTCCCTGCTTTATTCTTCTGATTTATTCTTCTCATTGTGCAGTGTACTCTTGAATGAGCCTCAACCGTGCACTCTCAAGTCTTCCTTCTTTTATGCGCACATATTCTATACTTCAGATTTTTCATGAATCTTATTTACATAATGTTTGTCCAATATTACCCCAACAATGCCTTGTGGCTCGTCCCAAGCCACTTAGGCCTATTGCATGCTTCTCCACCCTTGAATGAAATTTTGGGAGGCTTCCTTGGTTGACACAACTTCCCTTATTATAGCTGCCTTTGTTTCCACAATCTCTTCGAACCTCTGCATGGTCAATGTTGTAAGATTTTCTTCTGACTCATGTGCTGCTTGTTTCACCTTTCCCTATGAAGTGTCCAATTCAACTATTACCTTCAATGCTTCTTATTGCATTAGTCCTAAGCACTGTTGGAGGATCTTATGCTCATCCCACATCTTTTCAACCTTGATGTATGATTTCCTCTGTGCTAAAATTTTCGTCATACATTGAGCTGGTGGAAGTGTGTTAATTCTCTTTGAAGCTTTCTGGGACTTTTCCTGTGCTTCTCTTAATTTGTCTTCCATGGCCTTCATCTTTGGATCTTTTACTAGATATGTCCATATTTGTGTGCTTTCCTTGCATAGTTTGACACATTCTTCCTCCACTTTCTTGATGTGGTCCATGGTTGTCATCGTCGTTCTTTCTCTGCTTTCTCTTTCCTCTGGTGGTGTTCCCAGTGTAGCTTGGATCTATAGATCCTCGATTTTCATGTGACAACATTTTATGGATTCGCTAATTTTCAAGACCTACTCCTCCATAGTATCCTCCATGAATATCAGCACTTCCATAATTTCCTTATGTCTTCTGTGCCATTATCTCAGATTCATCCTTTTCTTTTAGAACTTTCCTAGCCCTTTCCTCAACCTCTTTCTTTTCCTTCATTATTACTTCCACTCTCTCTTCAACTTCACTCTTTTGTTTTATAGAAGTGTTGTATTTTTGCTGCAACCGAGTCCGTTCATCCATTACTTTGGTCATTTCCCAGTTTCTTCATCTTCCCAGTGACTGATCTCATGAAAAATGCCTATTTGAAAGATTTGTAATATGTGTATGGGAATCCATGACACCAATATGTCCAAGTGGCTCAATGTATTCATTTTTTCTTGTATTTATGTTGTTGGGAAATCAATTGTGTCCATATCGATTTATAACGATCTACGCCCAACAACTAGCTCGGTCAAGACTGGATTAACAACCCCTTATTCCTCCATGAAACTTGTGGATGGTCCTCCTCTTGACTTGTGCTCTGGTGTTATTCAGGCTACTTCCAAGATTTGTTGTAATGTTACCAACTAATCCTACACCTTCTGGTGTTGTTCCTCTTGTTCCCTCATAGCTTCCTCAATGACTTCTTATGTGGCATCCTGTACCTAGTAGTCGATTCAGTCCATGTTGTTATTGGTCAACGTATAGACTGGGGGTACCTTATGCGCTTTGGTATTCTTGTGTGCACCTCATGTTCGCTCCTTCCCCTTATCTTTTCTTTTTTCTCCTGTTGTGGGGACTGGGGACTGCACTTCTCTTTTTGATGGCCTAGGTGTATCTCCTGTGCCATTGTTTTGATCATTCCCCTGCCCCTCATCCAGTTCTTCATCATCCTTGTCCCATTCTTCTTCATATCCTGGGTGGCCTGTTTGTCCTGTTCGAGTTTTCCAACCATATTCCCAATCATTACTGATCATGGAGACATCCTCTATTGTCAACCTATAGTTCGTGGGAAACCACTGGCGCACATGGTCCTTTTTTTTCTTGCACGTACATGTGGTGCATCCCTGTTTTGAATCACGCAATATACTTGTATGTTTCTACTATCTCAGCTGATATCCACAATGTATGTTTGATTATATACTTGATTGACTCAAAGTATATCTAAAATGTAACATTATTGTATTGTTTCCTCCTTTTGTTTGACATATGCCATAAGTTGGCATACTGCGCATCCATATTACCTCTACCATTTGTTCTCATGCGTTGGTAATAGCCTGGTTCCTGCCATCCTACAAGCGTAATCAAAATTAGAAGCCAAGCATAATGAAACTCTGTTCCTTTTTCCTGGGCCTCTATACAGTTTGTCAAAAATTGATTTACTAAGAATGTGGCCTGGTTCATTTGGACCCCTTCTGAGTATTTTTTTGTGGTTATGATTATTGCAGTGGGTACTCTGTCCTTACGACACTTTCAAAACAATTTTCATGCAAACACCTTCGTTGCAAGTCGGACATAGTCATCATTGATGTTCACAACATCCAATCCCCTTTCCCCCTTGAATGTGTGAAACTTCTCCTTCATGGATTTTTATTGGGATTTCTCCCCTTCTTTGTTGAAAAGGGTGACCAGATCCTCTCCTGTTTTATTGAACAAGGTGACTAGATTCTCTCCTTCTTTTGGTAGCCCGATTCATGCAATTAATGCAGTATCAATTGACACTAGTGGGTAAATCCATAATGTTCCTCCATGGAAGTAACTGAGTAGTAACTTAACACATGCATTGATTTTCAAGCTACTTCCAAAGTGTGGAACCTTTAGTAGGTTTAGTATCCCCAAATTTCTGAGTCTTGTTTCCCATGTCTACATTTCCAACAATATCTTTCATGTGCTTGGTATGCTCTTAGTGCATAAGTACTTTTCCCTGGACAGCTCGGGAAACTTCTGGTCATTTGTGATATCATGATTTGAGAGCGGAAACCTTGCCTAGAATGCCTCTTTCCACACTTAAACCAGATGGGATTGGTGATGTTTCCAGTGGGTATTTTCCATCTGTTGGTACTTTAACATGAGGTGCATTGTCTTTTCACAATAGTACTCAGTCCCTGTGTAAATTTGCTTGTGATTCCAAAGCCAAAGCTCTAGGTAATTCCTCAACCTTTGGTGCCACTGATGGTCGTTTCTATTTCTTTTATGTCGCTATTGATGGCACTCCAAATTTTAGTGGGGCCATTGTTTTGTGTGACATGTTCCTTTACTCGCTCTGTGGTTGTTCTGGTGTGGTTGTAGTTCGGCTCTGAGTTAGCTCTGGTTTTCTCTGGTTCTCTCTCACTTGCATGCAATGGGTCTTAGTAACAATGATTTATGCTTGGTTACCTTCAATTACTTTTATGCCTCCTTCAAACTGTTCATGTCTCTTCGTGCCATAACAAACTTGTCCAATCTGCCAACAGGTTTGATGAGTGGTTAAATAAATGCAACTTTATTACCAAATCCATCGTGTGATTTTTTCCTCATACTGTAAGTCTGTCATGATTTTTGACAAATTTTACCATTTAAGATTATACATCGTCTTTTTGACCTGTCATTACCACATTTTCTCCATCATTTATGTGCTTTAATGTCTTTTTACGGTCTTGTCAGGACCATATTGCACAATTTTTCTTTCTTTTGTGTTTGCGTCTTCGTGGTCATTTGCTTTTGTGTATTATTGTATTAACTGACATAGTTTTGTCCCGATAGCATGAAAATCATTCCTTCTGTGCACTTTTCTTATGAATTTGTACTCTGTAATCTTTTTCTTTTTCTATATCTACTTTTTATTTCTTTTTCTTCCTTTTTCTAATTTTTATATGTTTTTCTATGTTTCATCTTCCCACTATAGTACAGTTACTATGATACATGTGCTCTAACGCAACCCAAATTATTGCACATATTTTCTACCATCTCTATAGAGTTTCAACCAACTTCCATTCACCATTCCTCCAAGGACTTCTCCATTCAGGGTTTCCAACTGTGAAACACCTGCCTCTGTTACATGCTGAATCACATAGGGTCCTAACTAGTGCGTTCTAAAATTTCCTGGATGCTGCATAAACTTACTATCATAGAGTGATACTAAGTCCCCTACTTGAAACTTTTTATGTTTAATGTATCTATCATGCCATGCCATCTCTCTTCCTTTTTGAACTTACTAATGGAAACTTGCGACAAACCGATCTTCCTCAAGTTGTACCAACTATGGAAATCTCTCCTCTATTGTGCCAGAGTCTGAAAGATAAGTGATCGATGCAATGCAGAGGATAGGTAGAATAAAATCCATTGGAATTACTGCTTATTTCCCATAGACCAACCTGAAAGGTGTATTCCCTTTCAAATTTTTGCTTGTCATCTTGTAGGCCCATAAAATTGCAAGAACTGTTAAGTCCCAATTATCTCTCCCTACGTTGTAGATTTTTGTCGAAGCATTATCCGATATTTTATTGAAAGATTCCACTATCCCATTGGCCTGAGGATGATACCAAGTACTCTTACGATGATGAATTTGAAAATACTTAGCCAATGTTGCAATTATTTTATTCATGAAGTGTGTTCCTTGATCTTTGAGTAATATGCACGAACATCCAAATCGTGTGACTACATTCTCAAACAAAAATCGTGCAACAATTTCTGCGGTGAAATCAAGAACTGGTGTTGATTCTTCCCACATTGTCAAATACTTCGTCGTAGTGATTATGTACCTTTCCCTTGATCTTCTTGCTTGTGGGTTGATTGGCCCCACAAATTCTATGGCCCATTTATCAAATGTTTGCAATGTAACCTACATATTCAAAGAAATTTCATCCCTCCTATATGGCTTTCCCACTCTTTGACATACATCGCATGATTAAAAATGTTCTTTAGTATATTTATGCAGTGTGGGCCACCAGAGCCCAACACAAAAATATTTTGTGCCATTTCCTTACCTGCATAATTTCCTCCTGAAATTACTTCATGCGCTTCTGTGAGTATCATAGGCCTTTCATGTTCCAACACACATCGTCTTAATATTCCATATGCACCCAACTTGCATAAATTCCCTGCAATCAACTGATAATTTTTTGCTTTTACTACTAATTGTTTTTTCTATGTGACTATCATGTTTGATGGGGCCATTCTCGTACTTAGAAATTGGATGATGTCTGAGAAGTAATCATCCACCATTTTAACTATAAATAGTTGAGCATATGGTAAGTTATCATCTAAATTACCTGCATCTTCCCCTGATAATATACATGATAAATGATTTGGCCTTGCAATCAAATTCCCTCATTTCACCACAACCTCAAAATTGTAGTCCTGAAACAACCATAGACATTTGCATATTCTGCCCCCCAACACTGGCTTGTTCACTAAGTATTTTAATGCAGAATGGTTCGTGTACATCTTAATGTGAGACCCCAATAAATAATGTTCGAACTTATGCAATGCATATACCATTGACAATCCTTACTGTTCTGTAGTGGTTTAATTCTTCTCTGCTATGGACAACTTCCTACTTGCAAAAAAAATTGGGTGATCTATGTCTCCCTCCCATGGTTGAGATAGAACTGCACCCAATGCTATGGACGATGCATCTACATGAACATGGAACTCCTTGTTCCAATATGGAAAGATGAAAATCGACGCGGTCACTATTTTTTTCTTTAGTGTGTCCAAACCCTTCTCACAGTCCTTGTTCCATTGGAACTTTTCTTCCTTCTTCAACAAATTTTCCATAGGTGTTGTGATCTATGTGTAGCCTTTGATAAAATCCCTGTAATATCCCATATGACCTAGAGTTTCCCTCAAATTTCTAACACATGTAGGTGGTTCTAAATCTAAAATCACTACAATCTTGGATGGATCCACTAGTAATCCCTGTTTTCAGACTACATGGCCCAATAAAATTCTGAATGGTGCACAAAAAATACACTTCTTCAAATTCATCGAAATATGACACTGTCTACACCTATCCAACATTATCTTGAGTACTTCTATGTGATCCTTCAGTAGGATGAACACAGTCCAATCATCTAAGTAAACTTGAAGGAACTTATGGATAAATTCCTTGAATGTTGCAACCAAAACTCTTGAAAAAACTGCAGGGGCATTCTTAAGTCCAAAGGGAATTACTATATACTGATAACTTTCCCACTCTATCATGAAAGTAGTCTTGTACCAGTCCTCCTGCACAATTTTTATATGATGGTACCCCGAGAATCCATCTGTGAAAGAATAAGTTTCTTGCCCTCCTATGTTCTCCAATAGTGAATGGAGTTGGGAATGGATCATGCAAATATGCATCATTCAGTTTCCTCAGATCCATGCAAATCCTGATTCCTCATGTCTTCTTGTCTTTCACTACCACTAGGATTATCCACTTTGATTCCACCACGGGTTCAATAATTCCTGCATCCAACATTCTGTCTATTTCTAGTTTATCCTTCTCTTCGTACTTTGGATTTAACCTGTAAGGCCTCTGTGATACTGGTTGAACACTTGGTTTCAAGGGAATATTCATCTCACATAATTCCCCAGGTATCCCCTTCATCTATGAAAATGTATTTGGGAATAGGTCTTGATATTTGCGCAACAAGTCTGCAATATTCTCTACGGTCTCATCACTCTAGTAATCTCCTATTTGTGCAAAATTTGAATTCTGTATCATCCCCATGTTTACCTTCCACGTCTTTATTGGTTGTGTGTACACAATTGACTCAAGATATGGTACTTATACTTCCCATTCTCCTTCTATTTTAGGTACTTGCACATTCCTGGGATCTTATTCATTGTGTTCTTCCTTAGCAACATTGTAACACTCCAATGACTCATGAAGGTATACAGGGGAGAGTGACCAGACCATCTTGGGTTTTCCCATCATCTTTGAAGTCTTCTTTGGTAATACATTCACATTAGATCCCAAATTGAGGATAACATTATCCACATCATACTCCGCAATTTGCGCACTGAATTTGAATTCTTCGTTAGTCCTCTTCTTGCAAAGTACTTGATTCACCACCATATGTGCAATGGGAGTCTCCCTTCCTTGTTTGTAGTGATCAATCATTTCATAAAGTGAATTTAGCACAATTTCATCTTTCATTAGCTCTACACAACTTCTCAAGAATTCTCTTAGAGTGCTTATTGCTATAGCGGGAAAACCCCCCTATGGACTACACTAGGGTATGGACTACACTAGGGTTCAACATGTAGGCAAATCTAACCATCTAAAAGTATCCTACCTTTCTAGATACCTCGAACATACCCCACATTCATACATGAAAGACAAATTGAAAAGATCAGGTAACTTTACCTTTTACTCCGCGTCTGGTGTCGATCCTCTCGCGTTCGATAGCTCTGCTGACTACAAGCCTCCTCCCAAGGCTGGCCTGCATTCACAAATAGATAAACAAGAAACTAAAAACATGAATATCATATATAAATCATGGTTTAGATGTTAGAATATATCATAAATCAAATGAAGACATTTGACACATCATATTTCGGGACAGGAAAAGTATTTCTCTTATTGATATCATAATGTTTACTTACAACAAAGGTCGGCGACTGCTCCATGAACCTGGTCCGAGCTCCTCTTCACAGAGATCCAACTACGCTTCCACGTATATTTCTCCTCTCAAACTTATTCTAGGGAAATGGCATAGGATTATGATGGAGGAAGAAGGCAAGAATGGGAAATTCTAATGCAAATCTCACAAGGTGGCTGCAATTATTTGGGGCAAGGAGGGGATGTGAAACGGGAAGAGTTTCACTGCTCTTATGCTTATCTTAGGAATGAGACCTCAACACATCCTTTTATATGACAAAAGGATGGTTATTCGGTTGGGTGACGGGCTATAGGTGGTGGATCAGTTGGGAAACTACCCAATAGCTCGTAATCTCAATGAATTCCTTGCAACTTTTTAATTTTTACAACTTTTGTGAGTATATGTAGGGTGTAATGGTGCAACTAGCATATGTACATGAGATGTAGTGGTGAAAAAAGTGTGTGTACATGGTAGTAGTGGTGCAGGGCGCATACATCTTCAAAAATAGTGTTTTTAAGAAGAGTTGCTCAGTGATGGCTTGGGAAAATTTGCATGTAAGTGGGCCAAAGGATAGGTATGCATGTATGGAGAAATTTAGGGTTATAAAAGATGTCCCCTAATTTGTGAGGTCAGAAGAGCATCTGATGGCTGAAATAGACTACAAAATTTTCACCAATGTACGAAGCGAGTCAGCCCG
The DNA here is from genome assembly GCA_009831015.1 of Picea engelmannii. Lineage (NCBI taxonomy): Eukaryota > Viridiplantae > Streptophyta > Pinopsida > Pinales > Pinaceae > Picea > Picea engelmannii. Next base: position 131,289 of record ML795015.1, on the reverse strand, counting down.
AGACCAGAGTTCGGGAGGTGCCATCTACAAAAATAACAATTGTCTCTCCGAGGCGGGCATACCCATTCTTGGGATGAAATAAATCATGGATGCCAATCAGATACACTATAGATCCATGTCATATAACTATATAAAGTGTAGGCGCCAAAAATACACAATGGATCTACATCTCAAAATCAAAGATATACATGTATAGTATCCATCTTCAAGAAGCCAATGATGCATGATGGCTAGAGATGAGGCCATCAGAGCTCGAGAAACAAATTAAAGAGATTGAAAAATCGAGTAGGAGTGTAATGTGAGTGTACGAATTCACTACACAGAGGTCTTCGATGGCTTGTCAGAAACATACAAGAGGATCTCGGTGATCAGGTAGAGAACTTCACTAATTTCTAACAAGGACTTGATTGGACTTTCGGATGGTTGGGCATGAGTTCAAGAGACAAATTGAGGAAGGCCCGACTTGAGTAACAATTCCCTTGGAAAATAGAATGACATATGATCAGACTCATGAAGCATTACATTGACATAAGTTCACGATGCATGAGGCAACACAAACTCTCCATATGTTTGGAAGGATAACCAAACAGAGGTGGACACAAATCTATGTAGCGAGAAGAAATTCCTAAGGTCATATTAAATCCCAAATATTGACGAACAAACAAAAGGATGTGATTTGTCCAAGGGTGACTCATTGTGCTGCCATCAAAAGAAAATATATTTCCCATCTTCTTTTTGGGGTATTTTTGATTTCAATATTTTTAAAGAGCTTGAAAAGGAATAAAAGAATGCTACGTTACAAAGGAGGAACGAGTGTCACAATAATACTAGTTCGTAGCACAAGGAACATACTAATGATCATAGCAAGGAGACATGTGCATGAAAAGGACACTCAAGGAAAATTCCTCCATGGGTCAAGGTGTCAGGTCGTAGACGCAAAGTGCTACAAGGCTTGCGTATAAGGCATGCTTCAAAGGTTCAGTTGAGAACAACTTAGAGATGACATTAGGCCAAAGACGCAGATATGAAAATGAGATAAGTAGGCCATGATGAAACCCCCTTCAAGGTATTTTTCATGAGCCCAGAGAAGGTAATATCGACAGTTTTTTCACGTTTAGAGAGTTTGAAAAAATGTAAAAGAAGACTCTGTTGGGGTACCTTTTTTGACAATAGTTTAGTCAGTTCAAAAAGGGGATAAACTAGCACCGAAAAGACGTCTATTCAGAACCATTTTAACGAGTGTGACACATACAAGATCACTCAACAATCTTCTCAATTTTAAGGAGTCTAAAAAGAGCTTAAATATGGACTCCATATAGTGTGTTCTTCTAGACCAATTTAACGAGTGTGAAGGAATAAGGTCACTCGACGATCTTTTCAATTTTAAGAAGTCTGAAAAGAGATTAACTATGGACTCTGTATAATATATTCTTCTGGACCAATTAACGAGTGTGAAGGAACAAGGTCACTTGACGATCTTTTCAATTTTAGGGAGTCTGAAAAGAGCTTAACTATGGACTCCGTGGGGGTTCCTTTTTTGTAAATTTAGTCCCTCGGACCCAAAAAAGGGTTAAACTTATACCTAAGAATACTCTTCTAGCGAACCGAAGTTCCTAGAGTATACGTTTGTTCGTACAATTGACCATCCATACCGAAAAATGGGTAAACTACCACCGGATAGACGTGCCTTCAAATTTTAGTTTGGCGAGCGTGAAGGGCAACAAGATCGCTCGACAATATTTTCATGTTTAAAGAGTCTGAAAAGGGATTAAAAGAAAACTCATTTTCTGGGCGTCCCGAGGGTGAGGCCAAGAGTGATGATACATTAGACATATGAGGCTCAATTTCATAATCAAGACAAGGATAACAAGGAATCCTGACCCTAAAGTCATTAACGACGACATGGACGCCAAAATGCAACTAGGATCTACCTAGGGAATCCATGTAAAGATGGGCTCTACCAGCTTACCATGACACTTCTAAAGCAGTAATGACGGTTCCGTACGTTAGTTCGGTGGGATCAACCCTATGGAAAATATGAAAAGACCACAAGATGCATAAAGTGGAGGTGGAATCCTAACTTAAATGCAAAAAGTTGGAAAAACGAATTTTCCCAAAGGACCTTTAAAAGTGACCCATCTCCCAAAAAGTTTTCCAAACCAAAAGTGAAATGTGTCGTAACATCCAATGAGAAACTCAAGAACCATACTAGATGATTTTCAAGCTAGAAAAGATGACAAACGGGTTCAAAAAAGCGACAAAAAAGGCCAAAAAAGTCTATAAATAGAAGCTGACAACTCATTTCACCATTGCAAATTGAGAATTAACCAAAAAGATAAAAATACCCCTTTGCTAAAAGAGTTGATTCTGGGAGCTTCAGAGGATGAAACAAACTTCTACTTGGACCAAGTAAGTACAAACCAACCCCTCTTGCATTTTCATAGTTCATTTACGTGTTTCTTTTTATTTTTTGGGGGGTGCACCCTCCTAAAAAAGGGTGGCCCTACATGTATGAGGGTTGTCTAAGGACAACCCGCGTATGCCCATGGGCATAAAACAACTTGCCCACGTGCATACTCGACTATGTCCAAGACAACCCACGTACACCCTCATTAACATAGAAAAATGAAGATACAAGAGCTAACTCCCTCCATGAACTTGTCATTTGACATGATGTATGTCCACTAGAGAGAGAGGGAGCATGAAGACATTGATATCTTAGTTGAAGAGGACCTTGCTACTGTAACCACATTGAAACAATGCAGGTTATGGAAGTTCTTCCAGTGTTCACTCATGAGGGAACAACCCAGGCTGCTGAATACCTTGGTGGATTATTGGCACCCCGACGCTGAGGCGTTTATCCTTGAGGGGCAGTTGTTGACTCCAATGACTGAGGACATATACTTTTTGACTGGTCTCTCGAGGAGAGGGGAACCAATCAACTTGCATTATTTTCTCCCCAGGCCTAATAACATCACCGAGCTGATTGGACTACATTGCGAGGTTGACACTGAGAAAGTAGGTTCTCAGGTGCCAATCCACAAGATCACCAATCTATCACTGAAAGTGATAGTTTTACTCATTGGGTAGATCACTGGATCTGTGGCCTTACATCAGGCCTCCCAGGCACACATGTATTGTGTGGTGCAGTGCTTAAATGCAAGAGTGTTCGACTGGAGCACGACCATGCTTGAATGCATGAAGAGACAACTTATAGAGTGTCTTGGGAGAAGTAACAAAAACTTTAGGTTTGGTACCATATTGTTCTCATTCTTCTTTGAGAGGGTACCCAACATGAGTCCATGAGAAATAGTACAGGGGCATGTGGCCTCCTTCCTGGGAGTGTGTAGGTGGGCGACATTGTTTCCGTGACATGGGGGAGGAAGGACCATAGAGGCCTTCGACGATACATTATTTAACTAGTGGGCATCACAAATTCTGGAAATAGAGGACTACCCCTATGTCAGGATCAAATTTTCCAGGGATACAGACATGCCCATACCTCCTAGAGAGGAGCGAGGAGAGAGAGGTACATTTTTTAAAAGTTATTTTGTTTTTAGTTTCTTTTTATATATATCATTTTTATGTGTACCAGAGTATCTGAAAAACATGTATCTATTA
>ML795015.1:99145-110492 GCA_009831015.1 Picea engelmannii | reverse complement strand
TTTGTTTGCTGTAGCAGTGGCCCCATGTGTGTCTGCTGCAAGTGTTGTTGACCTCAGCCTGCCGCCTCCTTTGCTTTGGTTTCTTCTGACTGCCGTGGGTGATCTGGCTGTATTGGAGTGACCTTCCAGCTTTCCCTTGACTGTTGTGCTGGCTGTAGGTATGGGTGCAGCCCTTCTTGTGATTGGTGCAAGTGAAGGAACAATATTCCTTGAGTGTGCTGGCTAAGGTATTAAGTTGTTTGTGAACAAAATCCCTTTTCTTTGAGTGAGATCCTTTGAGGTCACGGCCCTCTTCTGAGATCAGATCTGAAGGGTTTATGTACCCCTCTTCACAATCTGCTGTGTGAAGATCTTAGCCAGCATGTGACCCCCTTGCTAGGGTACCTTGTGGAGTGCCCCTTTCCTTGCTAGGGTTTCCTAACAACTCCTTTCTGTTACACTATCAAGACAAGGGTTTATACTCAGTAAAGTTATCAGCCTCTTGGGTAAGGGATTACTGTGTGAGGGTTTTGGGCTTTTCTTATTTACCTCTGATTGGGATTGTGTCTTCTCCCTGTGGCCCTTAAACTTGGTGGCAAGAAAAGTTCTTTCATTCTGTGGTATAGAGATCCTTTATAGATCTATGGACTGAACCTTTGTCTGAGCATACAAACATGATTTATACCTATTGTGTTTATTGTGCTCTCTTCAGAGGTAGGTTGCTATATCAGGTATGCTCCTTGCTTATCTCCCTTTTGATTTGGATCTGATCTAACTATAGAATTGTTTATACTTTATGTAGATCTAAAGATATATCAGTTGTGAAATGATTAGATAAAATTGTTGGATCTGAAATATGTGTTTAGTTCCATAGATACACTGTTTCATTCAAATCTGTTCACTGCTGTCTTAGATCTGAGATATATACATATATGTTCTAAGTTTATATCTAAGTATTTGTTCTGAGTTTAGATCTATGTGATTGAAGGTTAGTTCTATATACTCTAAGTTTAGTTCTGTTTTTCTGAGTTTAGATCTGAGTTTATGTTCATATGTGATCAGAAGATGTTGCTGTCCTTCATAGACCTACTCTCTTTGTGTCCTTTCTCTGTTTGAGAAACAGATCTAATTGTTTGAATTTTAAAAGAATCTACTGTTCTGCAATTTTACCCAAATTCTAACAATTCTAGCAAAATGAAATTTTCTCTTTACAATCCCATCCAGAAAAAGGCCTCGTCTTAGTCTTGAAAAGTTATATTTATACAGAACTACCAATCCTAAGATGGTTGGTGATTTCCTAATTCCTAGTGACTAACTATTTTTTTAAAATAGATCAGAAACCGTTTGCATGATCTTCTCCATTTTTCTGCTTTCTTGGAAGTAAATATCCTCCAAATGATACTTCAACTTTGTTGATGACTCTCCTTCTTTTTATGCAATATATTCAATGCATCTCTCCAGGAACTATGTAAAATTTCCGGGGAGTTATGGAGGGTCCTTTAATTCAAACAGATAAACCTTTCTTTGTATCTTGGAGAGACGGTCTTCAACTCCTTTATCTGCAAACTTTATCGACTGCAGTTTTAATTTGGGTTCAAATAACAACCTGTCTATTAGGGTGACATCCATTTCTCTTAGCTGTGAAATTTCTATTTGAATTTCACTCAATTTTTCTCTAAAATTTAATTGATGTCTTACAATATTAATCTGTCCCAGAAGTCCTGTACAATTGCCTTTTCCAATGTTTAATGACCTTTTGTCTAAGAGATCAAAAAATTCTTTGCAGTCATCTCTGATTTCCTTGACTATTATTTTGTTTTCAGTTATGTTGGTTTCCCATAGCTTGAGCATGATGTCGCCTTTGATTTTCTCTATGGATGATACTTTCGTAGTTTTGGATGTCTCTTCACTTGTTGAATATATGATTGCCTTTTGGAGAGTAACCCTTGCTTCTTTGGCTTATTTTTCCTTCAGGATAATATTATCAAATGCATTATCTTCTTCTTGAAAGTAACTCTGAATAATCTCTATCATGGAAATCAATTTATGCTGTTCAACTTCTATTTTTGAATGCACTTCCAGTGACCGGGCCTGGAAAGCTTTCAGATCTATGACCTGACCTTCCATAAAATTTAACCTAGCCTGTAACTGTTCTGCATGCTCCTTTTGCTGAGCAAACTGCACCTGACTTGCTTGTATCTTCTGGTTCATTTTGTCCAGGCTTGATTTGAGTAATTGAATTTCTAGCCTTTCGGCAGCCCTGGTCTGCTCCAAGATTTTACTCACCTCTTCTCTGATGTTCTCCTCACCATTCTTTAAGTGATCTTGTAATTGAGGTATCATGTTATTACTCTTCTTTATCCTCATTCTCATGTTTTCCATGGTAAAAAATTTTGTTGTTTCGATGGCTCCCATGGAACCTGCTATCTCTGTAGCAAAATCCTCCTCCTCCAAATTCTGTCCATCTATCAAGACTTTATTCTTTTTTACCATACTCCCATCCTTCATATGCATCTCTTGTTTTAGGACGACCTTCCTTTTTCTACTGAAAAAATAATCAGAAGGAGGAATCTCATCTATGGAGATAGAGGTGAGGTCATCAACAAATAGAGCTCCTATCTATGGGAATCCAAAAGCGGACTATAAGGGCGTTAAGGAAGCTAGGGGACTTCCTAGCTCTATAGATCATTTCCCTCCTATTTCCTTAGGCGTATTGACATCAACACCAGGTGATGAAGGGGGAGTAAGCTTACTGGACTCGGGAGGTTTCCCAGACCTCTTCTTTGCTTCGGTCTCTGATTTTTTTGTCTGTAAGGCCTCTTTGTTTTGTGGGGGCCTTTCTGTATCTTGTGGGACTTTTTTGGGATTGCCCTTCTTTTGTGCTTCTTGTTCGAAGCCTGGGGAACATTTTATTGCTCCTAGGGGAGGGTGATTGCTTCTCCTTGTAGTACTTTGGGCAGACCACTCCGTCTATGCTTCTAAAAGGTCCGAAAGCTAGCTTACAGGTCGGATGACAGTGTCTGTACTCTTTCTAACACCTCTTCATAAGTCTTAGTCCCTTTGAACATGTCATCCCAAGGGGACTCCTCATGTTCATATGCTTTCATATTGCAGTGTATCAAGTGTTTGTTCACTAGTTGATAAGGGTCGTTCCTTTTGTACTCAATATTTAACAATTTGACTTCTTCGAGTGCTTCTGCTTCCACCTTGGAATGGCCCAAGTTTTGTAATGAAAATTTCCTAATGTGCATAGGGAAGATTGGACATAACTTCTTTTGAGCCGCCTTTAGCTCTATTTTGATACCACCTTTCACTATTTGGTGTGCTACTTCCCTACACACTAGTCTGTCCGGGATGAATTTTGGAAGCACATGAGGGGGGATTGATCACCCATAAACCTTGATGTAGGAGAAGATTTCTTCAATGAACCAATTGGCTATTGCCTTGATATTTTTTGAATCTGTTTCAGAAATGCGAGGAGGGTCACAACAGAAAAGCATTTTATGCATTGGTATTACCATGAAATGACAAATTTCATAAAATGATTTTTTTGCGTTTTCTTCCCACAGCTCAGAGTGATACTCGTGAATGGGTTCGAGGTAGGTTATGTTCCAACTCCAATTCATCAGGGGGAATGGATTCATAAAACAAATTGCATCCATGATGTATGCTGACATGTAAAAGGCCACTGGTTGACCTTAGGATCTTGCAGCTTTGTAATCTGAAACCTCTTTGGCTATGTTATCGAATAAAATCTTGCTCCAGTTGAAACTATATCGTTCTAATGCTTCCTCTAAAAGGGGTACCCATTCTACGGGGAAATGACGGGGATTCTTTTTGCTGAAGAGTCTGCACAACATCATGGCTACATAAACCATGTAATCATTCAAATAAGCCGTGGCATAAATTTCATGGGTATCGGCCCTAAATTTTGATGGACATCTCCACCATCCTTTGATTAAATCAGGGCAAGTTTGGCCTACCTCAGTACATTCCTTTCTTTGAAATTCAGCTGTAAATTCGACATTATAAATGTATTTAGGATTGGGTCAGAGTTTGTACATAACCTGGATATGTTCAGGTCTGAATGAGATGATAATGACTGCTTGATCATTTAAAATGCTTCTCGTTGGAATATCAGTCTTCTCTAAAGCCCAACTGATCATGTCATTGTATGCCATGAGCCGTGGGCGTGTTGCAATCTTGTGAAGTTCTAATTCTGCTATGTCCCAAAGGTTATTCTCAGAATCATTAGGGGAATTTTGATCTCGTAGTCCAGAGTTTCATAGATTTGTCTCCAGGATTTGATCGAGTTGATAACATGTGGTGTGGTGTCAGATATGACATCTCCCTCTGGGCTGGAAATCTCAGTTGTATCTTCACTCTTCTTGGGTCCCTTCTTTGGTGCCATAACTTTCGTATTGGAACAAAAACCTATCACATAAGAGAGGTGTATAAGTTTGGATGGATGTGACTTACTCCTGATAGAAAGAACAAGAATAAGGTTCAAAACACAAACCTTTAATTTTCCTTTAACTCATTTTATGGTGAAAGTATTGACACAGCTACCAAGAATTTAATACCTTTTATGCAGACAATATTTCTGAGATACACATTTGTGTCACATAAATCACCAGCTATCCATTTTTAATATGGCCATATTTCGGCGATTCTAAAATCAAAATTTGAAAGATCTCGTTCAACGGAACACGAAAAATGAAAATACCTAAGAAGTTTAATTACCATTAATTGTGTTTTTAAATCAAAGTTAGTTCATTTTAAACATTGATTTTGAGACCAGATTTCGCGTTTCGTGGTTTCAGGGATCTTGCTTACACCAGGTATGTCACCACTAAACCTCGAATCATGAAATCGCGATGAGATTAGTTTATGCCTTAGATTTGGTATTCAGTCGGGAATTCGCGTTTCGGGGTTTCGGGGATCTCGCTTACACGTGGTATGTCACCACTAAACCCCGAATCTCGAAATCACGATGAGATTAGTTTAGTCCTTATATTTGGTATTGAGTCGAGACTTCGCATTTTGGGGTTTCGGGGATCTTTCTTACACGAGGTATGTCACCACTAAACCCCGAATCCCGAAATGGCGATGAGATTAGTTTAGGCCTTAGCTTTGGTATTGAGTCGAGAGTTCACGTTTCGGGGTTTTAGGGATCTTTATTACACGAGGTATGTCACCACTAAACCCCGAATCCCAAAATCACGATGAGATTAGTTTAGGCCTTTACTTTGGTATTTGTAATTTAATTAATCAGGATCAATAAATAACTTCCATTTTTTTTTTGGGAAATCAGGGATCGAGATTTCATGATTCAAAATGTATTGTTCTGAGTGAACCTAAATCCTGAAAGGTTAAAATAGTGTTAATTAACTCCTTTAGGGTTTTAATTTATCGTGATTAAAAGTACTTTACAGAATGTGCATCGAGATTTTAAAAACGCTTGAGTTTTCTGCCTTTTATTATTAAAAAAAAAACCATTTCAGGATTTCGGTACCGAGCTTTTGGGACTGATAGCAAGGATTATACCTTATGAAAATTTGAATCTTGGAAAAGAAAAGTCTTAGTCTTAAAGATAAAAAATTTAAGACCTGGTTTCAACATAGGCTCCAATTGGGGACCTCGTCTCCTTCTGGGACGAGGATAACGAGCAGACTTAGTGCCTTTATTGGGTAAATGGGGTCAGTTATTCCAGTCTGTGAGACATAGTTGTAAAAACCCAACCGGGAGGATAAAGATTTCAACCTTAACTTCGGAAAATTTTCGAGATTAAAACGTTCGACAATATCGAGATAGGCTCACACAGATTTCCCTTTCTAAAACTGACCTCAGATTTGTGAAAGATAATCAAAACAAGATTAGACATTCTACCAGTTTTTATTTGATTGTATTCGCATCAAGGGACTCTTAGAGTGTAATCTGGAATCCCATAATCTTAGAGTGTAATCTGGCTGAAAGAAGAAAATTACTAGAGCATCTTGTAATTCGTGTATAACAACCTTGTCTGATATGTAGACATTGCTTCACTGCCAGCGAGCCTATTCAATACCCCAATGAAGTTATCATATTCTCCACATTGAATTTCCTTTCACCACTTCATTATTTTTAGCATTTAAATGCCGAGATGAGGGCAATCATATAATGAATTTCCTTTCATCATCTCTTTAGATTAGATGGGGGCAATCAATAATGATTTTCCTTTCACCATCTCTTTAGATTAGATGGGGGCAATCAATAATGAATTTCCTTTCACCATCTCTTTATATACATTTTTGTTATGAAGTGGGGGCAATCAATAAGTATGTAACATACTCAGGGAAAATATACTGCTTAAATTATTTTATAGCAAAGGTCTGTCAACTTATTTAAATAGATTTGGATTAATCTTCTTTTGGCCCTTAGACACGCTAACTTTATGGAGAATCTCGGGGAAAAACTTATTAATATTTCTTAGGGACTTCCCTTGAGCGAAAACAATCATTTTATTTCTACCAGAATGACTAAAAAGGTTAGGATTAGCCCAGACATACTTCCGGTTTAGCCAAAGTTTAGGAGAAACATAGAATTTTACCTATCCTCGCTTTGAAAGTTAGTCTGAACGTTTTCGAAATTAAGATGGGACTTTTTCCTTTTTTCTTTCTCTTTTTTTTTTTTTTTAGAGAGAGTAATGGGAAAAAGGTCAGGGTTGGGTGAAGAGTAAGCTTGATAGTGATCGAAGGGAAAAGGTGAGAGAACCTTGGAAACTTAAGAGTGCTAATGACTATTATTTATTTATTTTATTATTGTTTTTTTAACTGTCGTGAAATTTAGTGTTTCGTTCATTGGTACCTCTTGGGACATTTTTAACTCAGGTTCCCAGGTCAGAGTTTATACCTTACTAGTTCGTTGTATTTATAGCCAGAAGACTATTTACTTATTACCTTTTTGGTAAGTATTTATCATGATTATTCATGCAGATTACCCCTATAGTATAATTGATCTCTTGAGTCCTTGATGATTTTCTTGCAAATAAAATGACCTGATAACTGTCAGACACTCATACCAATTTTGTGAATTGCTAGATTTGAACTGTTTTGTATTTGCATTTTCTGTTTTTTTTTTTTTTTTGAATCTTCAATCAAACTTACCAAAAACAATGTAACTATAAAGAAAACATGAAAAGAAACCGGTATGTACAATGAAAGTTTGAAAACATATTACTGCATGTAGTGTTTAAGGTATCGCCCATTTATAGGGGCGCTCAGAATGTCTCCATTGAGATTTTCTAATGAAACAACATTTTCTCCTTTTGAGGCCGAGACTCTATAGGGGCTAGACCAGATCAAATTGAACTGCTGTGTTTGCCAGTGTCTTCTCTTCTGGCTTCCCATTTTAGTACCAGATCTCGAGAGAGGAAATCTCTATCCTTAGCCTTTTGATCCAATAAAGCCTTCATCTTATCCTGATATCTTTGCAACTTTTCATTTACTTCTGCTCTATTTTGCTGAACTTCAACCAACTGGTTTGCTCTCCTGGTAATGTCGTTAGGTTCTTCGTTTTAATCTTTCCAAAGTTTCATTACTGGCAGAGCAAGATTGATTGGTAAAATAACATTAGTGCCATATACCATCTGAAAAGGGGACATCCCAATTTCCCTTTTGGTATTTATCCTATTGGCCCATAGAGCGTATTTCAAATGGATATGCCACATTTTCTTGTTCTCAGTCAATATTTTTTTGATCACGGTTGTCAAACTTTTGTTAGATGACTCAGCTAAACTGTTTCCCTGCGGATAATAAGCTGTGGAGTGTACTAATATGATGTTGATTTTTTGGCAAAAGCTTATCATAGACATTGATTTAAACGATTTTGCATTATCGGTGACTATCTTTCGGGGACAACCGAATCTGGATAAACTATTTTCTTCTAGAAAATTGATTACAACTACGTCAGTTGCGTTTCTCGTGGGAATAGCTTCCACCCACTTCGTAAAATAGTCCGTTGCAGTTAGAATCCACTTGTGCTGAGCACTAGAATGTGGGTGAATCTCTCTGATGAAATCAAGACCCTATTGTTGAAAAGGGGCTTCAGTTTTAACTGGAATTAGAGGTAAATCTGGAACTTTCTATTTACCACTAAACAACTGACAGGGAATACAAGTTCGGACTTTGGTGTTTACATCTGTGAATAGTTTGGGCCAGTAATATCCAGCTCTTAAGATTTTATAAGCTGTGACTCACCAAGCGTGGTGTCCTCCACACACTCCCTCATGGAACTCATCTATAACCTTTTCAGTTTCGGTCTCGACTAAACAACTCAGCAAGAAACCCAGTGGATCCTTCCAATATAATTTTCCATCTATAATACAATATTTTATAGCATGTAGCTTCAATGTCCTGGCTTTAGATGGGGTTATTTCACTGGGACATTGAAGAGTCAATAGGTAAGAAACAATATCACAGTACCAGACTGAAGAAGAAAACCTGTCTTCTATCTCAACCGTAGGTGTAGCTAAATCGAGTTGATTTATCTGTAGGAAATCCTCGTCTTCTTGCAACTGATTTATTCTGAGTGCCTGCAAGTTTGATTCAACTAGCAATTTAGCCAGACCTTGGCCTTTAATGAGTTTTGTTGGTTTGAATTCAATATTGAACTCCTAAATCTTAGCTAGCCATATGCCTCTTCTCCCATCACTATCCGACTGAACCAGTATGTCTTTGACAGAGCTTGTAGGAACATAGGCTATGATCTTCGAATGTAATACGTACGTTCAGAAGGCCTTGAGAGCCTTTACCATTGCATAAGATTGTTTTTCTAGTATATTATATTTCAACTCAACATCTCTCATACTTTTACTGAAAAAAGCAATGGGTTGTTCAAAGCCTTCTTCGTTGTTTTATAACAATACAGCTGCGATAGTGTGTTCGAAAGCAAAGGAAAAAATCAGAAATTCTTTTGTGTAATCAGGACTTGCCAAGACTAGCGCTTCGTTGATAACTTTCTTGATTCATTGAAAATATTCTTTGGCTTCACTTGTCCACTTCGTCTCACTGTTCATTTTCAACATATCTGTGATCAGCTTCACAATTTCGGCGAAGTTAGGGATGAATCTTCTCAAGAAATTTATTTTTCCTAGGAAAGATTGAATTTCTTTTACATTTCTAGGGATGTTTATAGTATCTATTGCTTCAATTCTTTTGGGATCGATTTTGATTCTGTCTTTAGACACTATATGACCTAATAGCTTACCTTATTGCATATCAAAATGAGATTTTTTGGGATTGAGGGACAAACCAAATTTACGACATTTCTCGAAAGTTTGCTTAAGGTGCACTAGATGTTCTGCATCAGATTTTGAAAAAACAGTCAGATCATTGAGATAGATAACGACAAATTTATCTCTCTCACCCACGAAGGCGATGTCCATGGCTCACCAGATGGTTTCACCTGCATTCATCAAGCCAAAAGGAATTTTATCGTACATGAAGGTACCCCAAGGGGTAGTGAAAGCCATTTTTTCCTTATCATCTTGGTGTACTATGATCTGATTGTAACCTGAAAAACCATCAATCATCGACATTTTGTTAGCTCCAAGTACTTTCTCTAAAACATGGTCCATCTTAGGCAATGGGTAATTGTCTTTGAGTGACGATCGGTTCAGGTTTCTAAAATCAACACACAGTTTGATTTAACCATTTTTCTTTCTTACTGGGACTAAATTAGCCACCCACTCGAAATATCTTAGTGGGACGATGATTTTGGCATCCAAGAGTTTTTTGACTTCTTTTTCTATTACTTGCAGTAGCATAGGGTTTATCTGTTTGATTTTTTGTTTAAAAGGCTTGACACCAGGTTTCAAAGGAATTTTATGTTCGATTATAGAAGTATCATAAGTTCTCAATTCGTCGTAAGACCAAGAAAAAACATCTTTATATTTTCTAAGCAACTCAACGTATTTACTTTTGGTTTCTGGGGACAGGTATTTGGATAGTTTCACCAACCGAGGGTTTTCTTTGGTACCTATGTCACAGTCCTCAACCTCTTCAGATTGAGGTTGTAAAGTGGATCTTAAAGGGATATCATCTTGATTAAATAACCTTTCCAAGGGAATCAAGCCCTTGGGGATCTGGTTATTTTTTAGAAAAAGAATTAGATGATTGGTGATTTTATCATGGAATTCTTGGGGGTCCTCCCCTTCCTGCATGATCCAAACATGATCATTTTGGTTTTCTTGGTCAGCATGCGTTTCGACAAACTCGTCTATTGATTCTAAAAATTTGCGCAGTTGTTCATCGTCCTCAAAAACTTGCCAGTGCTGTATGTTATTGGGTATGGAAGGTCGGTGTCTCATTTGTATATGGTACTTTAGTTTGAAAGCGGTGGGAGGTGTGAATGTTGAGGCTTCTTTGGCTAACACATCAACCTGTTGGTTTTCAGTTCTTGGAATGTAGTTAACTTTGACAAAGGAGAAGAAATTTTCGATCAGATCCCAGATGCATTTCCTGTAATACCTCAACCTAGGATGTTTGGCTTGGTACTGTCGGTTTACCTGTTTTACGATTAGCTTGGCATCACCAAATATTTCGAGGTTTTTATTTTCATTCTCCTAGCGACTTCTAACCCTAACACTAAGGCTTCATACTCGCATATATTATTAGTGTGGTCCACATTCCACTGTAGTCTATAGGAAAAGGGGAATACAAATTTATTATCAGGGGCCACAAGGAGTGCCCCAGCTCCAGCTCCAAAGTAGGATGAAGTGTCGTAAAAAAACATCTTCCACACACCAATGCTATATACATTTTTTTTTATTTTTTATTTTTCTGTTTTTTCTTCTGTACAACTTTCATCTATACCTAAATCAATATCATCATCAATGGATAAAATACAATTACCTAAATCTTGATCTGCAATATATACAGGGTGGTTATTTGGGTTGCATGGATCACTTCCCGTCAATGCCAACCTGGTTTCTCTGTATAGGCGCGTGAACTATCCTAAAAAACTGGAATCATAGCATATGTCATGTCAAGATGGAGAGATCCTCCAAGCTTGGCACCCTAGGATCTGGATAACATCATACCATATTTCGGAGGGATACTGGCAACCACTACATCCATGAGAATGCTTTTCGCAGGTATTTGTGCCATATTTACCACCAAGTCTTTAATCATGCCTATACATTTAACTTTTCTTGAATCGAATGAATATAAACTCCATAAGGCCTAGTGATTTCGAGACCCAATTTATCCATAATGGCTTTAGGTATTACATTGTGGGATGCTCCAGAATTGAGCATACAGTTATGGAGTAGTTGGTCGAATAAGGTTAACGTGATATAGAATGGGGCAACAATGTCTTTGGTGCCTTC
>ML795015.1:78371-99045 GCA_009831015.1 Picea engelmannii | reverse complement strand
CTTTTAGCTTTCATGAAGCCATCATGTTTGATTCAATTTCTAGGGCATCGTCTTGCACCTTGGTGAGGTCTACTGATCTCCTCTCTCTTAATTTTAGGGCGAAATTAGTGTCGAAAGCTCCAACAAAAGTTACTTTCACTACAGGCTGAGAAGGTTTGACCTCGATGGGAATTTTATTATACAATTTATTAAACCTTTGGGTGAACTCAAGAACTGATTCAGAATTTTTCTTTCTAAGAGCCCTGAATTCAGTTAGATAATAGAGGTGATCTTTCCTTTCTCCCCATTGTCTGATGAAATAACTTTCGAGTTCATCGTATGACCTTAAAGATCCCTCTACTAAGCCTCAGAACCAGGTTCTGAACTGCCCTTTGAAAGTTTGTACAAAGAGTCTGGAGTAGACGTCTTCGTGTTCAAGTCCTAGGATATCAACAAATTGGTCAAAGAAATTGATGTGTTATTGTGTGGTTAAATCACCTTCCCCTGTGAATTTTGGGAGTTTTTTCATGTAATTTTCTAGAAGGTCATGTAGGGGAACTGGGAGGACAAGAGGGGCATATCTGGCAGACACCTTAGAAAAAATTCCAGTGAGTGGTACTTGGCCTCCTGTTGGTCCTCCTGCGGCACCACCTACAACACCACCTCCAGCTCCCGCACCTCTATGCACAACCATTGATGGATTTGAGGTTGAAACTTGGAGTGTATGAGGAGAAAGCTCACGAAAGCTTGGTAGATTTTGGGTTGTGCTTGAATGTGACAGAAAGGTTGTGGGGAAATGATCTTCAAGGCACAAGAAACTAGAGAAAGAAGGCCCAAGATGAAAAGAACTTGTTTCTCCAGACTCATAAGACGAATATATCGGAGAATCAACGGGGGTTAAATCAGGATACACAGGGCATTTGTCAGAGTGCTTGGTAGTAGGAGTGTGCACTTCGGGAAAAGAGAACATATCAATTTAAAGGGGGAGGGAGATAGATCTCTCAAGTATTCCTCTGACGTTCGACCATGTAGAATTAGGTTGACATATGGTATGTGTCGGTGAAACGATTTGTCTAAGGGATCTTCGTGATTTTAAAATCTTTTCTGGATCAAAAACTGGCGAGGTCTGCTTGTCATCTGGGTTCTTTCTGGTGTTCTTTCGGCTAAAAGACAGTTTACTTATCGTGGAGTCGGCAAGTGAAAGATAAAAGTAGCCTTAGAAGGTTTTTTTATCTTTGTTCACTATCAAAGAAAGAAAGAGTCAATGTCGTTCTTCCCGGGGAAAAGATTCGTTTCTTCGTCCTCAACAACGACGCCAAAAATATGTTGTTCCTGAGTTTATACTTTAAGTCTCTAAAGTATACTGCCAAGGCATCCGAAAAGGTAGAGATAGTTAATGGGTAAAAATATTAGTTTAATGGAAAGTGAGATCAAAGTTGGTTCCTTAACTGTCTCTATCTAGCTTCCCATTGTTCTTGGATGCTAATATCCCTTTCAATAACGGCCCATGAATGTTCAAGTTCTACCCATGTACTTGCTATTTGTAAGATGGTATCGAATAGGTTTAACGTAATGCTTGTCTGATCTGATAGACTGGGTTCTATATTAGGTTGTCTGGTAACTGGAACAATCATGAAAGCTAAGGGTTTCCTTTTTGTAAGTCAAAATTATTTTTAATGGTTGCAAAATTTTGGTTTCAATTAATGAAAATAAAACTTCCAAACTATGAATCAATAGTATAAAAGAAATAAAGGTCGTTTCTAGTATCTGAGTCAAATTTAAAGGAGATGGTGCATGGAATGAAGAAAGAAAAAGAAGCATATAGTTGTATAACAAACGTGAGGCATCAATTGAAGAGGAATCTCACTTTATGCTAATAGAAGAAATAGAGATGATAACTTTGATGAAGTATACAATTTCAGAATTCTAAAATGTTCATAGGTCTTATATCCGTTGATAGCTGATATAGAGGAAAAACTGCAAACGGTTAGATAATCTGACTTTTCAAGCACCACAATAGAGGTTGCATCATGAAAGCATTCATCGAAGGTATGAAATAAAAGATGGAATGACAGAGAAACACATAACTTAGGCTTGACAAGATCTGGAATCTTCAATCTGTATTGTATTAATTCTGGAAAAATGAAATTTTCTCTTTACAATCCCATCCAGAAAAAGGCCTCATCTTAGTCTTGAAAAGTTATATTTATACAAAACTACCAATCCTAAGATGGTTGGTGATTTCCTAATTCCTAGTGACTATCTATTTATTAAAAATAGATCAGAAACCCTTTGAATGATCTTCTCCATTTTTCTGCTTTCTTGGAAGTAAAGATCCTCCAAATGATACTTTTACTTTGTTTATGACTCTCCTTCTTTTGATGCAATATATTCAATGCATCTCTCCAGGAACTGTGTAAAATTTCTGGGGGATTCTAGAAGGTCCTTTGCTTTGAACAGATAAACCTTTCTCTGTATATTGGAGAGACGGTCTTCAGCTCCTTTATTTGCAAACTTTATCGACTGAAGTTTTAAGTTGTTCTCAACTAACAACCTATCTATTAGGGTGACATCCATTTCTCTTAGCTATGAAATTTCTATTTGAATTTCACTCAAATTTTCTCTAAAATTTAATTGATGTCTTACAATATTAATCTATCCCAAAAGTCCTATACAATTGCCTTTTCCAATGTTTAATGACCTTTTGTCTAAGAGATCAAAACTTCTTCGTAGTCATCTCTGATTTCCTTGACTATTCTTTTGTTTTCAGTTATGTTGGTTTCCCATAGCTTGAGCATGATGTCACCTCTGATTTGCTCTGTGGCTAATATTTTCATAGTTTTGGATGTCTCTTCACTTGCCAAAAATATGATTTCCTTTTGGAGAGTAACCCTTGTTGCTTTGGCTTCTTTTACCTTCAGGATAATATTATCAAAGGCATTATCTATTTCTTGAAAGTAACTTTGAATAATCTCTATCTTGAAAATCAATTTCTATTGTTCAACTTCTATTTTTGAATGCACTTCCAGTGACTGTGCCTGGAAAGATTTCATATCTATGACCTGACCTTCCATCAAATTTAACCTAGCCTGTAACTGTTATGCATGCTCCTTTTGCTGAGAAACCTGCACCTGACTTGCTTGTATCTTCTGGTTCATTTCGTCCAGGCTTGATTTGAGTAATTGAATTTCTAGCCTTTCGGCAGCCCTGGTTTGCTCCAAGCTTTTACTCACCTCTTCTCTGATGTTCTCCTCAACATTCCTTAACTGATCTTGAAATTGAGATATCATGTTATTACTCTTATTTATCCTCGTTCTCATGTTTCCCACGGTAAAAAAGTTTTCTATTGCCATGGATCCCATGGAACCTGCTATCTCTGTAGTGAAATCCTCCTCCTCCAAATTCTATCCATCTATCAAGACTTTATGATTTTTTACCATACTCCCCTCCTTCATATGCATCTCTTGTTTCAGGACGACCTTCCCTTTTCTGCTGAAAAAATAATCAGAAGGAGGAATCTCATCTATGGATATAGAGGCGAGGTCATCAACAAATAGAGCTCCTGTCTGTGGGAATCCAAAAGAGGACTGTAAGGGGGTTAAGAAAGCTATGGTACTTCCTAGCTCTGTAGATCCTTTCCCTCCTATCACCTTAGGCATATTGACATCAACACCAGGTGATGAAGGGGGAGTAATCTTACTGGACTCGGGAGGTCTCCCGGACCTCTTCTCTGCTTCGGTCTTTGATTTTTTTTTGTCTATAAGGCCTGTTTGTTTTGTGGGGGCCTTTCCGTATCCTGTGGGAATTTTTCAGGATTTCCCTCTTTCTATGCTTCCTGTTCGAAGCCTGGTGGAACATTTTCTTGCTCCTAGGGGAGGGTGATTGCTTCTCCTTGTAGTACTTTGGGCAGACCACTCCGTCTATGCTTCTGAAAGGTTCAAAAGCTAGCTTGCAGGTCGGACGATAGTGTCTATACTCTTTCTAACACCTCTTCATAAGTCTTAATCCCTTTGAACATGTCATCCCAAGGGGATTCCTCATGTTCATATGCTTTCATATTGTAGTGTATCAAGTGTTTGTTCACTAGTTGATAAGGTTCGTGCCTTTTGTACTCAATATTTAACAATTTGACTTCTTCGAGTGCTTCTTCTTCCACCTTGGAATGGCCCAAGTTTTGTAATGGAAATTTCCCGATGTGCACAGGGAAGATTGGCCAGGACTTCTTTTGAGCCACCTTTAGCTCTATTCTGATACTGCCTTTCACTATTTGGTGTGCTACTTCCCTACACACTAGTCTGTCCGAGAGGAATTTTGGAAGCGCATGAGGGGGGATTGAGCACCCATAAACCCTGATGTAGGAGAAGCTTTCTTCAATGAACCAGTCAACTATTGCCTTGAGGTTTTTTGAAACTGTTTCAGAAATGTGAGGAGGTTCACAACTGGAAAACATTTTATGCATTGGTATTACCACAAAATGACAAATTTTGTAAAACGATTTTTTTGCGTTTTCTTCCCATAGCTCATAGTGATACTCGTGAATGGGTTTGAGGCAGGTTATGTTCCAACTCCAATTCATCAGGGAGAATGGACTCATAAAACAAATTGCATCCATGATGTATACTGACATGTAAAAGGCCACTGGTTGACCTCGGGATCTTGCAGCTTTGTAATCTGAAACCTCTTTGGCTATGTTATCGGATAAAATCTTGCTCTAGTTGAAACTATATCCTTCTGATGCTTCCTCTAAAAAGGGCACCCATTCTGCGGGGAAATGACATGGATTCTTTTTGCTGAAGAGTATGCACAACATCATGGATACATAAACCGTGTACTCATTCAAAGAAGATGTGGCATAAATTCTGTGGGTATCGGCCCTAAATTTGGATGGACATCTCAACCAGCCTTTGATTAAATTAGGGTAAGTTTGGTTTTCCTAAGTACATTCCTTCTCTGAAATTCAGCTATAAATTCAGCATTGTAAATGTGTTTAGGATTGGTTGAGAGTTTGTACATAACCTAGATATGTTCAGGTTTGAATGAGCCGATAATGACCACTTTATCATTTAAAATGATTCTTGTTGGAATATCAATCTTCTCTAAAGCCCAACTGATCATGTCATTGTATGCCATGAGTTGTGGGCATGTTGCAATCTTGTGAAGTTCTGATTCTGCTATGTTCCAAAGTTGATTCTCAGAATCATTAGGGGAATTTTTGATCTCGTAGTCCAGAGTTTCATAGATTTGTCTCTAGGATTTGATCGAGTCAATAGAATGTGGCATGGTGTCGGATATGACATCTCCCTCTGGGCTGGAAATCTCAGCTGTATCTTCACTCTTCTTGGGTCCCTTCTTTGGTGCCATAACTTTCGTATTGGAACGAAAACCTGCCACATAAGAGAGGTGTATAAGATTGGCTGGATGTGACTTACTCCTGATAGAAAGAACACGAATAAGGTTCAAAACACAGACCTTTAATTTTCCTTTAACTCATTTTATGGTGAAAGTACTGACGCAACTGCCAAGAATTTAATACCTTTAATACAGAGAATATTTCTGAGATACGCATTTGTGTGACAGAAATTACCAGCTATCCGTTATTAATATGGCTGTATTTCGGCAATTCTAAAATCAAAATTCGAAAGATCTTGTTCAACGGAACCCGAAAAATGAAAATACCTAAGAAGTTTAATTACCATTAATTGTGTTTTTAAAACGAAGTTAGTTCATTTTAAACATTGATTTTGAGTCGAGATTTCGCATTTTGGGGTTTCGAGGATCTTTCGTACACGAGGTGTGTCACCACTAAACTCTGAATCCCGAAATCACGATGAGATTAGTTTAGGCCTTAGCTTTGGTATTGAGTCAGGACTTCGTGTTTCGGGGTTTCGGGGATCTTGCTTACATGAGGTATGTCACCACTAAACCTTGAATCCCAAAATCGTGATGAGATTAGTTTAGGCCTTAGCTTTGGTATTGAGTCGGGACTTCGCATTTCGGGGTTTTGAGGATCTTGCTTACACGAGGTATGTCACCACTAAACCCCGAATCTCGAAATCGTGATGATATTAGTTTATGCCTTAGCTTTGGTATTGAGTCGGGAATTCTCGTTTCGGGGTTTCGGGGATCTTGCTTACACAAGGTATGTCACCACTATACCCTGAATCTCGAAATCATGATGAGATTAGTTTAGGCCTTAACTTTGTTATTAGTAATTTAATTAATCAGGATAAATAACTAACTTCCATTTTGTTTTTGGGAAATCGGGGATCGACATTTCGCGATTCGAAATGTATTGAAAACGTATTGTTCTGAGTGAACTTGAATCCTGAAAGGTTAAAATATTGTTAATTAACTCCTTTAGGGTTTTAATTTATCATGATTGAAAGTACTTTACAGAATGTGCGTCAAGATTTTAAAAACACTTGAGTTTTCTGCCTTTTATTATTAAAAAAAAAATCCATTTCTGGATTTCGGTACCGGGCTTTTGGGACTGATAGCGAGGAATATACCTTATGAAAATCCGGATCCCGGAAAATAAAAGTTTTATCTTTAGAGATAAAAACTTTAAGACCTGGTTTCAACACTATGTACAATCTAATTATGGTGAGCCCTAAAAATGTTGTTTAGGGCCTCAAAATGACCCCGGAAGTCATGGACCTGAAAAACTAGGAAAAAAACTATTGAATTGGAAAAATACCAAAATGAACCAGTTGGAATAGGTGGGAGGCCACTGACATTCATATGGATCAATCCTCCCCCCGTAGGAATCAATGGTATCCATTGCATTGAGTGCCCCCATTAGATGAGGAAATTTCTGCTAAATTTGGCCCTAGGTGAGCCACTTTCCTTAGTGTAGGAGCTACCTTTCTTTGACAACTCGATAAAGATGGATCCTTTACTAGTGAGTGCCCTTGACCTGTTTTTCCACAATATGATCACTGGATGCTTGTTGTATGTAGTCGGGGTTAAGCTTTGTTGGTGTCATTTGTTCTTCTATCTCTGAGTTGTCCAATAATGGTGGGAAATAAGGTTGAAGGAGATCCACGTTGAACATTGGGTGCAGGCCAAGGAAAAGAGGAATGTTGAACTCAAAATAATTATCACCCACAACCCTGGTGATGGTGTACGACTCATAACAGAGTGGGCGAAGCTTCTTATGGGGTCCGGTAAGGCGTTCTTTCTATAAATGCAACCAAACTTTATCGCCCACCTGAAACTTATGTGGCACATGGTGTTGATCATGGCGTTGCTTGTACTTGTCTTTAGACTTCTTTAAGATATCCTGAACCTGCTGGTGGATGTGTTGGATCCACTCAATGAACCAAGTGGCTTTGTCAACTTCGATGGGAGCAGGAGATGAGTCGGTTGAGGTGACTGCAAGGGGCAGTGAAACCACAAGGGGTAGTGCAACATCTATGGGACCCAATGGTTGGAATCCCAACCCCACCTGAAAGGGGATGTGGCAAGTTGAGCTATGTCGGGCTCAGTTGTAGCTATGTTGGACATAGGGAAGAATCTCATCCCATGTGTGAGGGTTCTTGGAATTATACATGTGTAGGATATGCATGATCATTCGATTTATGACCTCGTTTTGCCATCTGTCTGGGGCTGGAAGATCATGGATTTGTTACGCTGAGTGTCCAACAGTGACAAATAGCTTGAATATAATATGTTGAGAAATCGACTGTCTCGATATGAGACAATGGTTTTTGGGATTCCAAAATGTACCCAAATTCGTTCAAAGAAGATCTTGGCAGTGGCCTCTGTTGTGATGCTCTTCTTGCAAGAGGCCATAATCACCATCTTATAAAAGCGATCAACAACCATAAAAAAAACTGTCATTTCCCCGCTTGGTGGACAAGAGACCCAACATGTCACCCATTGAGATGGATTCCCATGGCCTTTCAGGAGTAGGCAAAGGTGTGTACATGCCCTTTTTCTTAGTGGTCAGTTTGGCAATAGTGCAGGAAGTGTAGGACCTGATATACTTCCTGACCTCTCGTCGAAGTTTCGGCCAGTAGAAATGTTTCTGCAACATTGCCACTATATTTTCGATGTCGAAGTGTCCTGCCACCTGACTGTAGTGGGATTCCTAGATCACCTTTTCTTGCTCGCTTGATGGAACACAGATATGGCCCAAACGACACAAAAACCCATCCTAAATATGAAAATTAGCAACAACTGCATTTACGCACAACATTTGGTAGGTGGTGGCGAAGTCTGGGTCTGTCTCATAGAGTTGGGGCCATCCAGAGGTCTCATGGCCACAAGAGTCTAGCATCGTGGTGAGTACTGCGACTGGCAGTCTGTTGACGTAATCATCGACATGATTGGTGCATCATGTTTTATACTTGATGTTGAGGTGGAATTGTTTCAATAATGTGGACCACTTCTAATGGTGGTCATTTTGCAATTTTCCTTGTGTTTGCATGAACTACAGTGGCTTATGATCAATGTCGATGATTGTCTCCTTCCCAAGAATGTAATGTCTCCACTGGAGGCAGGCTTGCAAAATGAAGTACATTTATTTTTCATAAGTAGGGTACTTACAGACAAGATTTGACAGTGTCTCACTATGATAGGCCACGGAGTGGCCATGCTGAGTGAGAAAGACACCCACAACATAGTCTGAAGCATCTATTTCAATCTCAAATGGTTTTTGTTGGTTTGATAGTGAAAGTACTGGAGCTGAGAACAAGAGCTACTTCAAATCATTGAATGCTTGTTGTTGGTATTGGACCCACATAGATTTCACCTTACCACCACCCCTGGTTACTTGGTTGAGGGCCCATGTAGTATGGGAGAATCCCAACACGAGCCTGCGGTAGAAATTGGCAAGGCCCAAGAAGCTCCGAAGCTCAGTGAGTGCAGTTGGTGCTGGCCAGTCACAGATGTCTTGGATCTTGGCTGGATCCACATGTACACCATGTTGATCAATGATGTAGCCCAGGTTATAGACCCTTTCCATGCCGAAGGATCATTTTTCCAAGTTTGCGTATAGCTTGTGCTGCCGCAGGGTGTGCATAACCTGCTGAATATGATGCAAGTGTTCTTCCCAAGTCTTGCCGTAAATGAGAATTTCATCCATATACACCACTACAAAAGTATTGGTGAATGGTCGCAGGATATCGTCCATCATCCTCATGAAAGTGGTTGGAGCATTTGTCAAGCCAAAGGGCATGAACAACCATTCAAAAAGACCTTCCTTTGACATGAAGGCAGTCTTCCATACATCTGTTTCTTCTATCAAGACCTGGTGGTAGCCAGAATTCATACCAATCTTACTAAATTATTTGGCCCTCATGAGATGATCAAGGAGTTTGTCGATTCAGGGAATCGAGTACCGATTTCTGAATGTGATTTTATTCAAGGCCCGTTAATCAATGCAGATTCGCCAAGTTCCATATTTCTTCTGTACCAGCACGATTGGGATCCCTCAAGTAGATGAGCTGAGACAGATGTGCTCCTTGTGGAGTAGTTCTTGGATCTACCGCTTGATCTCCTCATTCTCTAACAAAGAGTGGAAATAGACTGGCCCATTGGGAAACAATGTGTCAGGGGTCAAATCAATGGGGTGCTTGACCTGATAGTGTAGAGGTACCCTGGTAGGTGAGGAGAATATATCTGAGTATGCTTCCACGAACTTATCCACTTGATTCTGCTGTGTGGAGAGTTCGGCCGCAAAGACCCTAGATGTGGTTGCGATCTTTTGCTCATTCTGAGAGAAAATCACAAAGAAGACAAACTTCCCTGTCTGAGAGATGATCTTCTTGCATTGCTTGGAAGTTATCAAGGAAATAACACTAGGTGGGACTGCCTCAGGTATCATGTACAATTCATTGTTCAAAGTAATAATAACACTGCGAGGCATAGACTCATATATAGCATGGTGTCTCCATAAATATGGTTGGCCCAAAATAACATTACAAACTTATAGAGGGGAAACATCACACAATACCTCATATTTAAAGGGATTGATGCCGTATGACAGGTGACATTGTTGTTTGATGCATATGTCGCTTCCTTGGCAGAGCCATTCGATGGTGTAGAGATGTGGGTGCAACGTTGTCGGTAGGGCGAGTTGCTTGACAACCTCTATTGAGATGAGGTTCTTCTGGCTACTACTATCAATGATGAAGCGCAACGAGGTACCCTTCACCCACATCTGTGAATGAAAAATGTGCTCGCCTTCCTCTGGCTCGTATGGTTCACCGAGCTGGAGCTTGGTGGTAGCAATGATAGAACTGGGTTTTGCGTCAATGATTCATCTCCCCCTTTCTGGTTTTGAATCGGATTCGAAACCTGCATCTGATTCATATTATTTCACCTCATCCACCAATGACTTCTTTGAGTGGAAATCAACAGTGTTATGCTAGGGGCTCTTATGGAAGTTGCACCACTTCCCGATATATTTCTTTGTCTTTCTGGTGTCCTTATTTACTTGCGGCCTGAACTGGTTGTCCTGAGGCATTCCATCTTTTCTCTGTCCTTTTTTTTGTGGGTTGGGGCCGCCCTTTCATGGATTTTGCTGTGAGGGGTTCCCAAGCCCAAATTGTTGCGTCTTTTGTTTGAGCTTCTACTTGATTTTGACAACATATCGATAGGCCACGCCCAAGGATGAGATGTCTAGAAATTTTGTTTTGGATTGGATGTATCTATGCAGACCACCATGATACTTATGCACTAGATGTTTCTCAGAATCTTTGATACCTAGCTTGGTGCGCAAGGTATGGAATATATTTGTGAACTCAGGCACTGCTTGGTCTCTTTCCTACCGCAGTGTGGTCCATTTTGTATACAGGTCGTCATAACTTCCAACAGGTTAGTATTGTTCCTTAATAGCATCCCTAAAGGACTCCCAGGTGACCATGAATATAAATAATGAGGGTTCCTCTGTTTCCTTCTTCTCACCAATATTTGACATGGGGAGAGACTTTGAGTAGCGCAAAAGTAATATTTTATCTATTCAAGAAGTTATGGACAAAGAAATACCCTTCTATCATATTCAACCATTTGTCTATAGCATTTGCATCTATCTGACCTTCAAATCTAGGAATATTGAAGTTGGTTTGTACCTTGAAGGGGGCAACGCCTTCGTTTAAGGAAGATGCATCACATGTTGGTAGTCGTCGAAGGATTTATGCAAAGATATCCATTATCTCGTTCCTTTGTTGCGCGAGGGATTCCTCGAGCAACATTTTGAAGGGATATTCTGTCCCATCGTCTTTATTTTATCCCGCCATGAGAGTTTTCTTGGGCGTGCGAGAGATTTTTTCCTCAAGAGAAACAAGCTCGAGACCCAATTCTTTGTACCCTGACCTCGTTGGGGACATGCATTAAGAATGACAAGGATCAAACCGCTCTGTTACCACTGATTCGATTTATACAAGAAGAACAAAATGAATATAGATTATTATCAAAATATGCTTAGCATAGAATAACAAATATACATTAAAACTAGTTTCTATTCAACAAGGAAATAAGCTGAAACTGTAAAATGCAGTGGAAAACAAGCTTGCTAGAATGGTGGTGGCTTATCTCTGAGAAGAGATGTGACGACTGTGCTCATTTGCAAGAATATGATTACAATGAGGATCTCAAGGCCTTTTTACAATAAAAAGGAATGTCAAAAACCCTATATATCCAAAAACCTAACCCTAGGAGATAAAGCACCAAAAGTCATGTGGGCCCTGTTTGGGTAAGTTAGTACATCAACTTCCCGGGGTCGTAACTTTTGCATACGATCTCTATTTTAGGTGCACGATAGCTCGTTGGAAAGGTCTATCTGAGGACTACACATGTTGTCATTAGAATCTGAACTTGACTACAATTTGGCTATGGTGAGCCCTAAAAAATTTTTTTAGGGCCTCAAAACAACCCCGAAAGTCAGGGGCCTGAAAACTAGGAAAAAAACTGTCGAACTGGAAAACTGCCAAAATGAGCCAGTTGGAATAGGTGGTAGACCACCAAAAGCCATATGGATCACCTATTTCAATGAATCCCTTAGTAGTCGGATTCCATTGTCATCACACACTTGTCACACAACATCTTTATCCATGTACCCGATGATTTCATGAACCTTCTACGCTAACCTTTGAAAATGTCCCTTTCTGCAACACTATATAACTGGGTATAATCTACTGAAAATTCTATAATATATCCTCCTAATATACTATCAAGCTAGAAATTGACTACGTGAGAAGTTTGATTACATACATAATTCAACTGTCTTACCAACTCAGGAGTCCAATTCCTCGGCATTGTGGTTTGGTACCTTCTAGTGTTTTCTACTAGTCTTTCTAATCACTCAGTCAGAATAATAAAAAATTCACCAAAGAAAATTTCATGCATCTCTATGTACACATACTTCTACATCCATTGCTCACAACCTCAATCAAGGGTTTCTATTCTCTTTCCAAGAAAAATCTCATTCCTTCCCTTATAATCATTCTGATATCTCTTTCTTAGTCGGCCTCCAAAACATTCCCCCAATCATAGATTCCAGGTCCCAGAAACAAAACCATTTATTGGCGCTACAAACGGTTGTAAGACCCTAGTTTCGAGTTATCTTGACCAACAAAACCCTTCAGACATCGGCCCTTTCGACATCACTACATGCAGATGAAGTCTCACCCAAGGCATCTATTGGGGTTGCATGAACCGAGTTTCTACAATAGTGAGGGTATAAGAGGTGATCATCTTTTTCATTCTACCTATCTGTTTTGTGCATGTTATTCTGTATTCATTCTTCTTAGGTTACTCAGTAAAATTAGTTATGTTTTACCATTATAATCTAGATTACAATCGAAACCAATTACTATAACATTCATACTATTGCGCAATGATCACACAGAGAATAATTATAGTCTAACATGCATTAAGAAAGTATCCATGATCAATCACATAAAAGACACATAAAAACAATAGTTAACGTGGTTCACCCAACTTTGGGCTACGTCCACAACGTCTGACTTCTTTATTATTCTTTATGAAATTGTCTCAGGCTTGCACACTGCGCTTTACAAAGATACCTCATGTTATCCTTTCCTTCTCGTAGCCTAGCCATTTTGCAGTTCAAGCCTCTGTCTCTCTCTGCAACATATCCTCAACACTTAGACATAGACTCAATGGTTATTTATTCAATTCATTCAAGAAGGGAACAACTAACAACGAGGAAGGGTTTAAAACCCTACTTTGATCATCCCAAAAGCCTATTATAATACATGATAACTCAAGTTGACTTGTTGTTCGAGCTGTTTTTCCTGCTTTTCCGTCTGCATGTTGTTGTTGCACTCTCACTATTGTTCTTCCTACTTTTGCACGCCCTTCTATCTTTAGCAGGTCGGGCTGTCATCCTTACTTTTCGCCCTCTTTTTTCTCTTGCTTTTTTCTATGCTTTATTTTTCTACTTTATTCCTCTGCTTTATTCTTCTCACTACACACTGTATTCACCTCAACTGCACACTCTCGAGTCTTCCTTCTTTTTCTACACACATATTCTATACTTAGGATTTTTCTAAACATTTCTTCCTGCATATAATAACTTCGCCATTTAACATTTCACTTATTTACTAAGTTTTACTCCACATTGAAGAGTTCATTTTTTGCTTATTTTTACAAAGTTTTATGCTAATTTTTTTTACTTTGTTCTTATCATTGTCCTCTTTGCATAAACAATAATGGTATTTTTCTTTATTATGCATTTAGTTATATTAAATCTCATTGTTTATCTTTTTTATTTGATTTTTCCTTATTTATTTAAAAAATGTTTACATAACCGTTAGCTTTTCCTTATTATTTATTTATCTTTTAAGGTAATATATTTGAATTGATTACGATTTGACTGGTAAAGTCTACGAAGGTATACATACCCTACCCCCTCTGGATTTGAACCTGTGATCTCTTAAGAGGAAACACATGTTCTTAACAATTAGGCCCACTCAGGCTGTCACCCTCTTGCCCTTTGCAAGCATGCAATCTTAGACTTGTCACTTTACATGTAATGTTACCTGTCAGTCATTCAATGGTTCTGGAATGCTACCTTTCATTGGATGGTTTTGGGATGAAATGTTTTCCATTGTTATCTAGTGAACACCTTAAACCATTAATGCCTTTAGATGTAATCTAAACCAGTTTTTGGAAGCATTGGTGTGGGAAATTTATCCTAAGGGGTTCAATATCTTGAACATTGTCGTGGAGGGGGAAAACGATAATAGCGACTTAAACTTTCTAGAGAAAAACTGTGCTAAAGTTTATGAAACAACAATAGCTTAATTTGTGCAGAGTTTCCAGTCTTTATCAAACACCCTATCCCACTACTTTTGATTTAGCTGGATATACCTGTTAGTATAGGTTGAAACCTGCACAACATCAAATGCACTTATCATATTTTTTCTTCTCTATTTATTGGTCTCATCAAGTCCTCTATATACTATTTTGAAGTTGTGTGGTATTCAATGTGGGTTGTGATAATGCTCACATGCCATTATATTATGTACTAGTGCAGGAGAAGATGAGGCAGTATACAGAGGTAATTCTTCATAAGGTGAATCAAGGGGGTAGTACACAATCACCATTTTATTTATCCTTCGCTTCCTATCATTAGAGTGTGGGAAAAACCAATAGATGTCAGTCATCAGTGGTAATAAGATTCCATGACACTTGGTTATGGTAGTGGCAATGGTAGTTGTTAGTCAGATGATATTGGACATGGTAGCTTTCAGTTGTAAGTTGTAGTAAGGGTTGTAATCAAAACCAATCATACATGGAGATTATATATATATATATATATATATATATATCAATTTTGTAAAAAACCAAATAAAATTAGTCAAATCTTATAAAGTTATCAATTAAAAATTAAGAATTTATATTTTAAAAATTATTTTTTAATTTTAAAAATATTTAATTTAATATTAAAGTTTGCAAAACTTCTTTGGCATTTTTTTTAACAGTTTACAAATTAATCATAGTGAAACCAATTTGAATTAGAATCAATTACAATAAATTAATTAATCAAAAGATAATAATTTTTTTTTAAATAAACATAAAAATTATAGAGAAAACAAATTTTAATTTCATTTAAAAATCTTAATCAAAACAATATATCCATTTATCCATTTGTTTAAGAGTTTTTCTATCAACTATTAAAGATATCAAAAATATATTAATGGAACCAAATGTTTAGCTAATAATAATTAGCTTATTAATTCTCAACCCAAAAGTCCCTTTTTATAATAAAATTATAATGACAATTAATTATTGTTTCATTATTTTTTATTTATTTCATGAGCACATATTTTTTAATTAATAATAATTTAATATTCTCTATTTGATTATTTACCAATTCTATGTTATGTTATTGATAAGAATAATTATTATTTTCATTTAATTATTGATAATTCTATTTTATGGAAAGGAATTTAGTATTATTTTTAAGCTTTTTTTTTAAAGGTTTAATGGTTATTTTTCATCCAACCTATTTAAATTTTTAGGTTCTTTTTCTCTATTGTTTCAAATTTAATGTTTGATCATTTGATGATAGGTGGAGAATCCAATTGAAATGTTGAGAATGTTTTAAAACGAGAGGCACAATTTAATTCCAAAAATTTAGTTACAATTACAATAATGATGATCCAATTAAACATTGTTTGGGCTCAACAACAAATAAATCATTTAGTAAAACTTTTGAGAGAAGAGAAGCTAGAATTCTCTTAAGTAACAAGTGCTCTTCATATGAATCATATTGAAACTCCGTATTCATGGATGAAGAAAATGTGACGAAATCTTGCAAAGCTATTGATGTCATACAGGGCAACTGTAATCCAAAATTCAGATTGGTATGTGGAAAAGAAGCCCATGAGATTAAAAAAGATGGCTAGTTCTAAGGTATAATGACTAGGTTAAGGGAATCGAGTAGAAATCCTTGAGAGTTCATGTCAGCAGGATGAACATCAACATTGAAAAACAAGTTTGTTAATGGGAGGTCCATCAATGTCAATGAGAAATTAAAGACCAACAAGCCATCGATGAGCTATTTTTCAAGAAACAAGATGTTAGCAAGCAAGTTGTTGACAATGATGGAGGAAAAGTAAGTGAAATAGGTGTTGTTAACATCTCTTACAAAAATTCTTGATGGTTACAAAGAATCCTAATCATTTCGTAATAGAATCTTGGAGACAACAAACACACTTGCTGTTGAATCTTGAGAACCTTGATTTAAGGATGAACTAAAGTTAGTAAGAAGGCTTTATATACATTATTGTTGTTTTCGAGATAACTCCAAAGAACCATTTTAGGAGGGAAAAGTGTTGAAAAACTGCATCATTGTGGGAGAAACCACTCAATGAACCCAAGAAGGTTCTAGATAGAGTAGTGAGAGTGTTGTACATGTACCAAGGTGGTTTTCATATTGTTAAAAACATAAGGAAAGAGTTGTATGAATTTAAATCACAAGTTAAGAATTTACTGGAGATGTTTATTCCCCATGGGAGCATCTAGTTACAAATTCCCTCGTGTATAATGTAGAGAATTTTTGTGCATATAATCCTTCTCTATTCCCCATGGGATCATCTAGTTACAAATTTCCTAGTTGTTGAGATCAATTCCTGCTTCCGAAATTTCCTTTCCCTTTCTATTTTCCCAAATTCCTTTTTCCATTTCTTTTCCCTCTTCTATACCTACCCTTGTTCCCCTTTATCTTTTTCCCTTCTTCTATCCCTTTCTAGTTACCATACTTAGTCGTATTTAAAAAATCGACGGGTTCGCAGGTTGATGAGTTTCATTTCCATTCACGTTCCTATGTCATGAGTCCAACCAACCACCTTGTTATAATATACTTAACCATTTTTTGCAACTTCATGGGTTCACGGATTCAAGCCTTCATCTTCCAAGTTACACGATCTCCACTTTGCACCCAAAGGTCAGTTATATACATTATGACCATCAGACTTGTCGTGGGTACCGAGCCCCTAAGTATTTCATTTCTCCTGCATACAATTTTGACAGACTTCTTTGCAACACGTAGCTTATTTTGATCATTCATAATCACATGTTTGTGGGTTCTCGGGTTAGTGGGTTCATGAAAAACTCCATATTCAAAATTGTTCTAGTCCGTCCCCGCCATATTTTTTCTTTCCCAATATGCATTAAGTATGGTTTAATGCTAATAACTGATCATGCATGCTCGGAAAAGATCATCATTAATAGCGAAGGGATCGAGGAGATTTCTCATTAAATTGCATTAAAGAACTATTTTCCAAAGGTTATATTATTGTCATCTCTCCGAAAAAATTCATTTCAAGTTATTATCGAATTGAAAGAATACTCTCGTCAACCTATGGAAACAACAACTAGACAACAATTATGTGGTGATACTCTAAATATTTTTTGTCGTGAAGACCACAACTTTTAGTGGTAGAGAGCATATTCATATGACCTCCTCCTGCACATAAAGATGTAATCTGGGCATACAAAATTGCTCACTTAGGATGTGTTCCCGAGGTCTTTGACTGTAAAGAGCTTGTTGCATGGTGTCTGGAGAAGTGTGTGCCGAGCCAGAGGATTATACAACTCTAAGGTTAGTCTTCGGTCTCCCTTTCACCACAAGTCTTTCGCATGATGTTGAAGCTCCCAGAGTTGACGCTTACCTTCAAAGGAGAAGATTGTAGAGATTTCTTAAAGAGACACAACAATGGCCTTGACCTCTTGCCTGAATATTTGGACAATCCTGCGTCTATTCTAGAAGACATAACTAGGATTCAGGTCGACTATTTAAAAAACCCCTTTCCAAAAATATCTTGGTTGTTTACCAGGCTGACAGGTCAGGAAAGCACAGTTACCGTTTCTTGCATGATTATTTATGTTTTATATTTTATAGTAAAATAAAAAGCCATTTTGACTGGAGAAAATTGAATTCTATCGAAATATTGTCTCAGTTAACGCACTAAAAAAACGATAAAAAATTCTTTATGGCATCATATATGATATTCGTTATAGGGTATTGTTGTCAATTCCCAAAATTGACCATAAGTAAGAGGGTGAATTGTGAAATAGATTTGGTTACCTTCTCGTATTAGGCATTATTCAGACATAAAACCCCTTTATATTTTTATGAAGTCTATAATGATTTTTTTTCAGTCTTCAAGAGGTTGTTGTTGGAAGAGAATACTTCAAGGATATCTTACTAGGCTAACAAATTTCTAGAGAAAAGAAGAATGATAGAACAAATGGAGAATCAAAGTGTCATAAGGATATTTTGTTCCAAATAAAATCCTTCTTTTCTCCTGTACCATGTATCTGATAAATTATTCATTATAGAGGTGGAAAGGCAAGAAAATTTCTGGCTGCATTTTTTCCACCAAGAAAGGAAAAAAACAATTCATCCCCTTTCCATGGAAGATTGGAGATTTCATATTCAAAAACATAAATAAAATTGATGAGTTTTCGAATCACTTCAACAATGTAAATCTAAAGTATGCTGAAAAAATAAAGGGGTTTGATCCTAAAAATATCTTTGTGGAACATATGTTGTCAGTAGGATTCAACAACTCGTTCATTCATACTATATTGAATGAAGAAGAAGATAACACCTGAATCTCTCACGTACACAATGATGGTGACTTAGAAACAATACTCAATACTCACAAGTTTTATAAGAAAAAAGGAAAGGGTCCCAGTGAAAGGAGCGCCCAGTCTCCAGTTGTTACTCCCAAAACTACCACATCCTAGAGCAATGCTCCAACGACTCACTCAATTAGGAAGATTTCCAACTCATGGTTACTTCTTTCCTGCTACCATTCTTGGGCTAACCTAGGTTCATATCTACTATAGTTTCCAAAAAAACCCTGTAAAACTATTGCCCCCCCTGGTAAACCAGAAGGCAACGCAGTACACAGGGTGCACTATGCAGTCTCACCCGAGATAGTTCTTATGGGTGGTTGCAATGCTCAGGTGCTTGCAGCCTGGGAATGAGTGGGGATATGGGATTACACTATATGATCTTTATTTATTTACTCTAACATTCATCTATACTACACATTATGTCATTATTATTCATGCATGTAGACAAAATCAAATCTAGCTAACCCATTCATGCATTCATCTACTAGCTAACCATTTACAGTAAAGAGATAAACAATAATCAATCCAAAGAACACATAATCTACCGTGGTTCAATCCCTCTTGGGCTACGTCCACACATATTTGGATGCTTTTCTCTTTTATTATGGTTTTTCCAAACTTATAGCGCTACGCGCCTTACAATCCTCAGCTAATTGGGTCAAGATCTACAATGAGGTGTACTAGATCACACAAGGCTCCTTAGCTTGTGATCTAACCCTCAAGATCTACCTTATTTTCTCTCTCCAACTCAACAACTTACAAAATAATCTCGGATTTTTCAGTCATTCTTACATTCCAATTCTTCCAACCCCGACCTAGACCTCCTAGGTACCTATTTATACTTATTTTTGGCTTATCAACAATTACATCCTCTTACCAAAACCCTAACCCTAGCATGGTTAGGTATTCTTTCATGTGTTCCTTGCATGCTTTCCTCCTCTGCATGTGTGTTTACCTTGCACGTGCTGCTTTTATTGCCAACTGTCTTTTCCTTCTTTGTGCTTTATTCTCCAAAATTAGTCTTTTCCCCAAAATGGGCCTACGCCCAACATGCCCCCAACACTAACATGTGGCTCATCCCGAGCCCCCTGGGCATTGTGCGCTCCCTTGACAGCTTCTGATAGACTGTGAAACTTGTTTGCAACTCCCCTTCCTTGTGTTTGGACCTGCACGATGTTTTCTATGAGCGCTTCGAAGTTCTGCATTGTGACTTCCTCTTGAACTATGGTTGTGCATTCCACCTATGTATGCACCATATTCTTCTTCTCTGCCTCCAACTGTGCAATAACTTTTGTTTCTTTCTCTTGGAGGGGTTCCATTTGTGCCTATCTCTCCTGCTTGTGTGTCTGTGTAGTATTTAGCTTGACCTGCAATCTCTTCATATCATGCGTTCCTTTTAGATGATCAATAATGCTCATTGTCTTTTGCCTCTGCTTGAGATCCTAGATTTCTTCACTTATTCTTTCTTCCTCCTGGTCCTACTACTGAGCCTTCTCATCTTCCTCCAGTGTTGTCCAAAGTTGCGTTGTTATGTCAAATAGTTCTACTGTTGTGTTAGCTTGCTTCTCCAACTCTGCTAGTTGGAGTGTAACTCCTGCTTTCCTCTTCTCCCTAACCTCAGGTGGAGTTTTCAGAGTCAATTTTTCCTTCAGTTCCTTAATCTGTTTCTTATAGTGGTTGATGGCTTGGGAAATATTATTGATTTTCTCCTCTGTACTTGAACTCTCAACATGTGCATTGTCTGAAAGGTGGCTGTAGACTGTTGTCACCCTCTGTTTGATTTTATCTGCGCACTCTTTCTCTCCTTTGGTCTTGAACTTTACTTGTTCGACCACGAGCTCCCATGCTTCCTTGTCACCTTTCATTTCCTGTAGTTCTACTGCATCTATCCTTGCATGTGATTGCACCTCCTAAGTGTTACACATTATTTTCGTCATCCTTATGATCGTTAATGATGTAAACCTATATGTTGCCTTCAGAGGGGTCAGTGGCCTGAGTTCCTAAAGAGAGAAAGGAGAAGAACTTTTCCTGAGAAAAGAAGTTGCATTTTCCTATGTAAAAACCTTATAAAAAA
>ML795015.1:37998-57385 GCA_009831015.1 Picea engelmannii | reverse complement strand
TTTATATCCTTGACTAATGCTTCCTTAAATGGCTCCCCCAATTTCTTCTCCCTATGTATATGTACTTCTTGCTGTGTGTCTTCCATTGAAATTTGGTTGTCTAAATGGTGGTGTTCTTTCTGGTGTATTAGTTGCACATGGGTTTATGGGTTCCACACTGACACTGACATGGATGGGAGTTTTGCCTTCAGTTCCTTCCCTTAGACCTCTTATCTTCCTTTCATATGTTGCACGTAGTATTTCCTCAATATGATCCATAGCCTAGAGATCCTCTACCTCTTTTTCATCACTTACCAAGCCTTCCCTCATGGCTATGGCTCTCTTCTTATTGTTCATCTTGTATTGGTAGGGTGCTCCACTGCACGTTCTTCCAGTTGTTTCCATGATCTACTTGATCTGGTCTTCCTTAGTCATGATTGGGTCCAAGGCCTCCTCCTTCTTTTCTTTATCCATCTCTCCCTCCATCCTTCCAGTTCTAGTCAATGCTTCCCCCCGTCCCCCATGCACGCAGGGAAGTTTAATTGTTTGAGGCCATTGTCATTACACCTTTGTCATACAGTAAAATATTGATGGAAGTATACAACGATCTTATATACCTACCTCTAGGTCCCTTCAGAAACTCTTGTTGTGGTGAGCTGTAAGACTTCACAGTATCTACTGCAAACTCTGTGATAAAGCCTGCAATAATGTTGTCTAACCAAAAATCTATTGTGCGTGTAAACTTGTTTTCAACTTGTTGTAACTACACGATTTTCACGGGATTCCACTCTAGCTGTCTGATATGATTTGTAGGGTCATTTTATTTCAACCTCAATATCCACTCCTACAACACATGTGGGAAATCACCAAACAATACTTCATGCAAGTCGCCAAATACATACTTGTCCAAATATTTGTGCGGTGTTATTTTAGGGTTTTTGTTGTCTTTTTGCACAAACTCCATCTCCTTTGTCTTCAACCAGCTTTCAATCTTTTCCTTCGTTGGATTTCAAGGTCTGAACATCCCCTTCTATATTCTCATTCTTTTAACATTTCCTCACCAGATCTGACATTCTTTTCATGATTCTTCAACAGATCTCATTCACTCAATCCTATTCTGTTCCAACCGAAAACATAACCATTTGTTGGTTACTTCTCTCTTTCTACCATTCTTGGGCTGACCTAGGTTTAGATCTACTATGGTTTCCAACAAAACCATCTAAAACCATCACCCCCCTGGTAAACTAGAAGGAAGTGAAGTACACAAGGTGCACTATGCAGTCTCACTTGAGATAGTTCTTATGGCTAGCTGCAATGCTCAGGTG
Organism: Picea engelmannii; assembly: GCA_009831015.1. NCBI lineage: Eukaryota > Viridiplantae > Streptophyta > Pinopsida > Pinales > Pinaceae > Picea > Picea engelmannii. Next base: position 56,081 of record ML795015.1, on the reverse strand, counting down.
ATTTTATCCTGGGAATGAGTGGGGATCTGGGATTACACTCTGTGATATTCATTTATTTACTCTAACATTCATCTATACTAAACATTCTTTCATTATTATTCATGGATGTAGACACAATCATATCTAGCTAACCCATTGATGCATTCATCTACTAGCTAACCATTGAGAGTAAAGAGATAAAAAATAATCAATCCACATAACACATGATCTACCATGGTTCACCCCCTCCTGGGCTACACCCACAAAGATTTGGCTACTTTTCTCTTTTATTATGTTTTTTACAAAATTATAGTGTTGCACGCCTTACAATCCTCGGTTAATTGGGTCAAGATCTACATTGAGTCTGACTAGATCACACCAGGCTCCTCATCCTATGATACAACCCTCAATATCTACCTTATTTTCTCTCTCCAACTCAACAACTTACAAAACAATCTCAGATTTTTCAGTCATTCTTACATTCCAATTATTCCAACCTCGACCTAGACCTCCTAGGTACCTTTTTATACTTATTTTTGGCTTATAAACCATTACATCCTCTTACCAAAACCCTAACTCTATCATGGCTAGGTCATCTTTCATGCGTGCCTCACATGCTTTCTTCCTTTGCATGAGCGTTTACCTTGCACGTGCTACTTTTCCTGCCAACTGTCTTTTCCTTCTTTGCACTTTATTCTCCAAAATTAGTATTTTCCCCAAATGGGCATGCACCCAACACCTATAGCATTTCAAGCGGTGGAGGAGAGAGGAACCCCCACCCTGGAAAAATCGAGAGCTCACATAATCTCCCTATGAGAAAAAAGAGGAAGAATGTAGTGCAAGAGGAAGAAGAGAATCTCATAGAAAATGACATTAATAGCTTCTCTCTTGAAGACATGGAGCTCGAGGTAGATATTGAGAAATGTTTTCCCATGATCAACCAAGAAATATGGACCAACAAAATTCATCATTAGAGATTGTTGCAAATGAGAACTTCAGTGAAGAAGAGTCATTTACTTTCCAAAGTGTTTTTTTTTATAAGGAATCTAAAAATTTGATTGTAGAAAGAGGTGATTAGAAAAATAAGAAGGTAAAATATCTTTTAGAGGTTGACCTGAAATATATGTGGCCATCCAAAATCTCTAAAATTCAAAAAGAAACCAATGATTCTCTTGACGATTCCATTGATGGGTTGGAGGTTGAAAATGCCAAGCTAAAAGAAAGGATCAAAGAATTGGAGGATGCCTTAATGCCTCTTCCAATCCTAGATAATCCTTTGTCAATGGTCAAACCAACCACACCCTCCATTAAGTTGAAAGGATCTTCAAGCCTACTCAGAGCAGTCAGGACTTATGTAGAAAACATTATTAAGAAGAGAATGCCACTAATAACAGAGGCATGAGAGGTTTCAAAAAATATTGTTTCTTTTTTCTCAAGGGCACATGCCTTCCATGAATATATGCAAGATGATATAAATAATGAAGAAGGTTTCTACACCGATGTTGTATTACCATTTGGAATTAAAGTCTCTAACATGATGAATCTAAGAATAAGAGAGGAGGATCTTCCTTCCCCAAGTTGAATAAAACAACTAAATGCTTGCTAGAAGGAGATGATTAAAAAATTGAATAACATTGTTCAAGCATGCAGTGAAGTCATTATGAAAAGAGAAGAACTATTCAAGAGACTCACAGAGATAGATCTAGTAGGAGGTACTAACAAAGTACAAGACCCTAAATTAATTATGAACTCAATGTTTCTAACAAAGAAACAATTTGACGAACAAGTTGAGATGTTTAAATGGTTATCAATTGAAATTTTTTATGGCATACTCGAATATAATGAAGATAAAATAAACAATTGGCTAGTTCAATATTCCATTAAAAATCAAGATATTGAGGAAGAAGTACATGGTATTTATCTTGAATTAATATATTTGGAAGGTGAGTTATTCAACATTAAAATATGGCATGAAATAAATGTCACACTAATGAAAAGTTGTATTGAAGATTGGTTCAGAAAGGCAATCGACAAACTAACCAAAGAAGGGTAAGAAATAGTTGAGATGGTTCCTATAACCATCAATGAAGACAATAAAAATAAAACATCAAGCAAGTGATGAAATGAGAGACCGTCATAGTAAGTTCATGCTGATCAAATTTTTCTTTCTTTATCAGGTTTTTTCATCTAGTTACTTCACTTCTTTAACTAGAAAGGTTTAACCGAAATCTAATAACTTCTCCCTGTCTTCTTCCAAGGTCTTGCTACTCTATCATCTCCCACCATCCTCCTTATACAACTTACTTCTTGTTCATATTTTCTTTATGGTCCATGGGAGCCCCAATCCCAGTCCTAAGGACAAACACATTTAAATTTCAAGGCTTTGTAACTGACTATATATTTTTCATAAATCCCAAGAGAACTATTTTGGGATCACTTTTGACTGTACTTTGTAACTCTGAGTTTTGAGTATAAAGTATTTGAGATTGATCTATCATTATATTTATTTGAGATCCCCATGTTTCTACTCTATTAAAGTTCTCTTATGCATGCATACCATCTTCTTTTATTTTATGTTATCACAAATATTTAGTTTAACTATGATGGATGTGAGGAAATTTTTTCTATGTTTTTCAAGTTTATGAGTTGTGCGGTTCCTGGTCATTTTTCAGGAACTCTCTTTAAAGAGAAAACATAACATTTTCTTTCTTGTTATTTTTTCTTGCAATTTTTATATTTCTTTGATTATCATGACAGACTTCTGCAAAGTCCTATATTCTAAAAAATCTAGAGTTTTAAGAAAATCATAAAACAATGAGGAGTACCACCTCTATAAAAATGTAGGGGGATTTATATCCCCGTGAGGTTACCATTTTTGTCCTCAAGGATTCAAGCATCAACATTTTTGGCGACCATACTGAGGATTGAATTGAAATTTGAAATCTGGTTTAGCATGTTTTGGAAAATACATGAATTTTCCCCAGGCTGATCAACCCTACCTGTAAATTGGATTGAATAATCAACGAAGCATCTTACATCAGCTATATAATCTGGTAATAATGACAGTCGAGACCCGATAATAATTAGAATGGTCCTGGAAGATCTTATCTCGAGAAGAAGAAAGATAAATCCTCCGAAGACAGAGGGGAGACAAGAAACAAGACCGAAGAAACCAAAGGCTAGCTAGAGCAGCACAAGGACAAAGTCAGGATTGAAGATGGACTATAAGATACCAGATATATAAAATATGCAGAACATAAATAAAATGCTAGAAATGGCAGAATAACAGTAAAATATCCAGCATAATCTTCATAATACACATAAATGATATACAAAATAGCAATAGAGATAGCACTTTGATTAAGAAAGCAATGTTCACAGGCCTCTTCGAGGGGGAAACCTCCAATCGAGCAGCGCTCTATTACAATAATCTCCCAGCTAGGGTTCTCATACCCTCGACCCTTATTTATACTAAATATGTCTATTAAGAGAAGCATCTAGAGGAAGATCCTTCTAGAAGCGGAAGCTTCTATTAGGTCTTCTTACATCCACCTTATTCTATTTTATTGAAAGGCCTTATTAATATTGACCTTTATTACATCCGAATACATTCATCTACCTATGTGCGGGTTAGGAACTTAACATGGACAAATACAAGGGACCCATTACCAGAAGTAAAATAAAGAAAATTTGTATTCTAAGAAGTGGAAATCATATTCCTGGAACATATCTGGACATGGAAGAAAGAAATGAACAACCACGAGAAGAACCAAGAAGAGAACCTCATGAAGAGAGACAAGGAGGTGGAAGAGGTGTTATAAGAAATCAAGAAAACCAAAGAAGAATAAGATATTCCCCTTTAAATATTCTAGTTGAGCAACATGACCTCCATGTTCTCCCTAAGGGTACCTTGAAGGAATTTTATGGAGACAGAACAATCGATGCCAAAAAACACCTTAACTTATTTCTTGATGTTTGTGACTTTGATTGTGTTGAGTATGACTATGTGATGGTAAGGTTATTTCTTCAAACATTATCAGTAAGAGTTTATGAATGGTATACGACAATACCCATTAGATCAATTGGATTGTTTAATGACCTCAAAGCCATGTTCATGACTATGTTCGCCCCTCCAGTTGCATATCATACCCTTCTAATCGATTTCACCCAAATTGATTTGAGGAAGAATGAGAGAATACAAGATTTTAATCTCAGGTTCAATAAAACTTTGAGTAAGATTCTAGAAGATAAAAGACCTAATGACCCAATCATACTCGGTTATTATAAAAATGTGATTCCCCCAAATGTAAAATATGCTATCAGAACATCCTAGATGGATATCTTGGAGGAAGAAATGATTAAAGCCACTAAGATGGAAGAAATTATGATTGAGACAGGTGTTGACCCCGACATTATCCTAGGAAAATTACAAAGGAAACTAGGAGGCTCAAGTATTGATAATCAAGGAGCCTCTAGCTCAATAAAGAACGGAGAACTGAAGCCAAGACTAACCCAAAATAAAACAATTGAAGGAGGATTTTTCAAGGGAACCATACCAGATGTGAAGGTAGACCTTTTTGCGTCACAAGAAATCAAGAAAATAATTGAAATTGCACAAATGAATAGAACTATTAGGAAAATGCATAATGGAATAACTAGACTAAGAAGGGGGGATAATTATGTAGAAAATCCGAGAATTTCGGTCCAAGAGAAAAGAAGGAACCCTCCCCAAGAAAATAGAGTGAGGTTTGAAAACATTGATAATCCACAAAGGCCAAGGGTTCCCAGGAAACCAACCCCCAATGCCACTGTTTTGGATGATGTATATGATGAGAAAATGATTGATCAAGAGAACTATTATTTACCTGATGATAGTTCAGAAACTGTATAGATAGACAAATGCGAGATGTCCATGTATATATTTTAAGGAGACAACGACCCTGACTCACAATATAATGTTTCCTATACACGAGTGTTTGTAAATAAATACAAGAATAAAAATGATTCGGAAAAAGAAAACGAAAAATAAAAAGAAAAAAATGAATGAGAAAAAGGAAAATGAGAATGTGACGGATAGCATTGGAAGCAAGAAGAAACACCTGATGTCAAACCCCACCCATATGAATACTATGCCGTAGAGGAATTTATTAAACTAAGGATAACTCTTCCTTTTACATAAGTGGTAAAGATTCCCCAACAAAGGGAAAACATTTTGATATTGTTGGATGATCCGTCTGGAAAAATGGAAGATGTTGTGACAAATATGAAACAAATCCAGAACAAATCAATTGTCAAGTTGAGAGGTAAAATCATGCCCTTTTATATTTCAATTGAAAATCATGATGTTGCACTTCATAATTGTTTATTTGATACTGATGCGACCAATAATATTATGCCATTAGCAATCATGGAGGAATTGGGCATGAACTGTACCAAATATTACGAGACTGGTGAAAGTATATATGCAATCGATTCCAGACAAGTGCCAACTTATGGTGAAATTAAATAATATTGTGCTTGGATCACAACGGCTCCCCATATCATTACAGTTTTAAATATTATTGTGGTATAACTTCCTCTTTCATATGGAGTTGTTCTAGGAAGAGATTGGTCGTCTATGATCGAGGGATACATAATGAATGATGGAAGTTGCATGATGCTACCAGACAAAGAAGGAGCAATGATTAAGGTTCTGTTGATGGGTCCTAAATCCCTTAAATTCAACAGTAAGAACCAAACCCACCACCAAGGCCCAATTACACTCTGCAGTGTTTAATAGTGGAATGGTTCTCCAAATCTTGTGATCCGGCCTATTAATCGATGGGATTTTCGTTTTCTTGCGAAGGCATCTCCTTCAGTTTGGATTTTATATTTTTGTATTTTCCTCTTAGGTGGGACCGATATAAGATGGAAGCCGGTATAAACCAACTTGACAAAAAAATGAGAAAAATCTTTTAACTACTGGAGAAGAGGCTGAGATTGGGATAACCCGCTACTCAAGCATGCAGACATAAATTTTATACCATGGGCCTAGTAGTAATACGTTAACCATGTGAGCATCCAATTATTGTCTGAGATACTTAATTATTAGAAAGAAAACTCATATGCGATAAATAATGGCAAGTAAAATAATTCACCTACTCTAATAATCCATCACACAACAACACAATGACTCATCTTCATCATTAAAGAAAAGAATTGCAAAACATTGCATCAGATAACTTAACAATAGATTCAATATCTCTTACTTGTTACAACATCCATCCATGACACAAGATAGGAAATAGTTCTTCTCCATGCCCAATCATACATGCATTTGGTGAAAATATAACTTGTCTCTGGTCCAGAAGGAATTCTCAATTAAAGGTAGCTCCAAAATAATTCTTAACAAAACATAAATGAGAGTTTCTTGCAAAAACCATCAAACTTTGACTGATTGATCGATGCTCTTATTTATAACATAAAATTAACTAAAAATAATGGCTAAAGTGAAGTTAGCTAAAACAAAACTCGCCACGTGGTGTTCTATCCTAACAGTTTTCTAACAGTCATCTTAAGATATCACTTTTAAAGGGTGACTTTTCTCATACTCCGACCAACTGATGAATAAATCCTCCCAGGTGTTGGCATATGGGAACCTGTGATGTTCCATCGGGGTTGTGTAAATTTCTCTTCTCTCTATCACATGCACCCAATACTTAACTAGACTGGTACTCAACTATTGTAGCATAGCCCGAGATCTGATTGGGTGTTCCATAAATTGTTGCACCTGTCTGGGCATTGTGTCAGTCACCTTTGCTAGTCTTTCGACCCATGAAGAATCTTGGTTGGTGTGTGATTCGACTATGTCATGCAAGTCGACAAAGTCATTGGGTGTGTCGAACTTAGGGAGTCTGATGTCCTTCATTACTCGATTGATCTTACTCTAGTGTTTTTCGCACTTGGCCCATTTCTCTTGAATTTCTCGGTGTGGTTCCTGAGAATGTTTTTCCCAATACTCGACTGAATTCTTTATTTTCAACACCCGAATGTTGTATTATTCTTTATCTCGACCCTATTGGACTGCGCTAATGTAGTCGACTCTCTCCACATCTCGCTACACTTTTTCGTACCACCACTCCGTATCCTTGCACGTCACGAGTGCCATGAGAGTATCTTCTTGAAGCTCAACTATTTTTGCGGTGAATAAGTATTGCTTGTCTGTGAACTTGTTGTAGGCCTCATGGAATTCACTCCTTAGGTACACAGTGACCTATGTGGTGTCCCGATAGTACTTAGACAAGTGGCACAAATGTTCTAGTTCCTTTAAGGTGGCGGCCAAATCCTTCTCATCTCTTCTTGCTCTATCTAGGGTGGTGTCTAAGATCACTCTCCCTACACTGATAAGTTTAGATGTTCTGGAATTTTGTGTGTTTATCAAATCTTCCTGTGTAGTGATGAGGATGGAGTGATCCAAAGTGATCCTCCTTTTCTTGGTGGTCCATTGGACGATAGCCTTCCTTTTACTGTCATAAGATATGGCATGTATGTCAGCTACTTCGTCCACAGTTTCAGGAATCTGATGATCCCTCCATGTGATTTTATTCCCCATACTTTTGATGGTGTACACTTTTTCAATATCGGGTTCTAGATCTTCCTCATTATGCTCCAAAGGACCGACTTCTATTTGTTGCTCATCTGTCATCTGAGTACCGATAGAAATAGAGGTGTCGGGGATAGAATCGATACTTACTTGTTCATCGACCGTTGAAACATCGACTTATTGCTGTAGGGTTATTTCCTCTAGCCTACAAGACTTTGACTCATCTCTAGGAATATCTTCTTGGGTGGCCAGTGCATCAGGAAACTTAGTGTCTCAGACACTTTCAACTTCCTTTTATTTCTACAAGACCTCATGGGTTTGGACATCGGGGAAAGGAGAAGTTTTATTCTTAGGTCCCTTTTCTTCTTTGACATGCACAGGGGTCCCGAGAGATACTTTCGGGCTCTCATCATCATCATAGATTTTAATTAGCTCGCAGAGAGATACTCTAAATTCCTCCGGTTGCATTGCAATGCCTATTGGTGATCTGACCAGTGGCATTGTGGATTCAGGGTCATCTAACCCATTGATGTTATCAAGGTCTATGAATTCAGGGTCGCTTGGTCCCGTCTGACTTTCTTCTGGGCTATCGGTAAGAAGCCTTGGCATCCTGACGAGGTTTGGGTTATCTCGCATATGATTCATCATCCACTGATCCTTTTCATACATGAATAACCCTCTATCCCACGCATCCTGAGCCTCAAGGAAACTCCTATCCTTTACCGGGGTTACCTAGGAAATATCTGTTGTTTCGACCACTTCATGGGGAGCTTCTGTTGTCTTGGTTGCTATTATTTCCTCTCTGGCCTAGAGGGATCCTTCAGAAGATTGTTCTAGGGTTGACGCTTGTTCATATAGGCTCATGGATTTGAATCTGGTCATCCTAGGATAGACCATCCTTGCCACAACTTCATTCCAATCCTGCGCGTTTTCTGTGAAAATCTCATCTTCAAACCTGTCATGGGTGTATGGCCAGTAGGATGATACTTGCGATGCATGCTTCAAGACTAGACCCTTTGGGCCGTGCTTGCAAAAATGACTAGTTTGGAATTAGAACTCTAATTGGATTAACCCTTTCTGCTTGTCTTGAGCGATGAATTTTACCATGTAGAAACCTATATGGAATCCATAAGGTATGAATGCCCGCTTCTTGTCTTTTACCAGAGTAGCATTATAACCTTGCAGGATGGTCTAGTATCATATTTTCCCAACTACTAGTCGATCAGGGACATACACAGGTGATAGGTGTGGTGCTCTGGTGGCTTCGAAAACCATGATGTAGGTATTGCACTCATCCAGATACCAGTGGCCAACCTTTGATATCATATTTTTAGCCACAGTCGACAGTCTCAGGAACTCTTTTTTGAATAATATAAAATGAATGCACGCGATGACTTGATCACAGATGAGGGAGTAGGATTTCTTGTACCTGTTCTCCCACAAGATGTTTAAATATACATGGACCGAGAGTTCTAAGGTGTTCCATATCAAATTCATTCCGAAAAAGGCACTTTTGGCACAAATGACGTCCAATAAATACGAATCCATGTAGAAGGATGGAGTATCTCCTTCTTTTGGTGTCTGAGCCCATTAAATGAAAATTCTCAACTGCTTGGAAATGATGGATCCCTAGTTAAAACCTCTCCCAGAAATGGCTACCGTGTAATCTAGAGGCATCCATGCCTTTGAAAATATGGAACAATATTTCTCCCCATACAGCCGACAGATGAGGGCCATTAGATAGATATGTGACTCTCTTAAGTTGATCGTTGGGTACAAGTTGGAGGTTCGATTGGTGAACGTTTTATCCTCTCTCCACCACGAAGCCATCACCCAGCTGGTGTTGTGTTTCTCATAGAATCTTATAAAAAAAATTGGTGTTCAACCGCTCCTCCAGGTCTCTGAGCTTGTAGTAATTCTGCAACTCCACCAGAAGGGAAACCCCAACACACTCACCATTGTCGTCATTGATAAAACATATTTGTGTGTTAGTGTGGTCGATAAGCCACTTCAGGATTTCTATTCAGGTTAATACTGGAGTTCTACTCGCTACCATGTGCAGGTATGACCTTCGGATATTCAGAAAAACTTCATCGTCGAGTTTCCTCATATCGAGGTCACTCTACAGGGTATATTCAGGGAATTATTATCGCTTTATCTTCTAGAAAAGTTATCCCCAGTGCGAGAGTACTACCTTGGTCCCTATGCTAGCCTCTGTGGCTCCAAAGGCCAGAGGCTGAATGAAAACCTCCTTTGTGGATATCTTGATGACGGGCACCGACTTTGGAGTAAATTTCAATTGTTTTGCGACTGCTGGGGAGACCCTTCTCCTACATCTGGTTCCTTTAGCTTTGACGCTCTTGGAGATTTCTTGGTGGTTGGTTTTCTTGGAGGCATTGTTCCTACCATCGAAATCAATCTTTAGGGCATGTGTAGAGAGTAACACCGGATAAAAATGAATGAAGTGAAGAATAAAAATCCATAGACTGGTACATACATGTAACGCTTGCTAAACATGTTGTTTAATACTCACTGGACCTTGGAAACATCTTTTGAATTGCTCGTCTCTCTCCTCTGGATGCTCTAAACTTATTTGTGCATGATGACCTTGTTTATGAACTGCTCAAAATAATTTAAACGGGAAAGAAACTATCGTGTTGTATCAACCAATTAACTCGGGTTATGAGTGGAAATCAAATGAGATCTGCCGCTGAATCCCTGCAATTCAATTCATCATGGGTTGACAGCAGAGGTGCGGAGGGTGGTGTTCCATATCAACAATTTCAAATGACTGATTTGATCCACGCACAAAATAATAACTAATGCGAGATTTGGAATTAATTACTTCTTTAACTGCTTCAGATCCAATGTATCTTAGTGCTAAAACATCCCATCGCGTCACTTTCTTAGTGGGCAGATTGAGAATTAGCGATACGTGGTGAATTATCTCGTTGGTATCCTCCTGATAAGAACCTTTGATGTTGATTAATTTCTTCATATGGTGTTGACGTGGAAATACCAATTTGGGGTGCCACTTGGGCCTCAGGAACCAATAACACTCAGGGGAAAACTAGATCATATGTTTAACCACTTTGGCAACGAAATATGGTGGATGAGGATAGGTGGTTTGATCATGTATCTCAATTGGAGTCCAAGGTTTCAACAATATGTGTGTGTTAAAATAAACCTGAGATTGTCGATGCTGAAAGGTATCGAGGGTCGACGATCGGGGATCAACTTATCATGTTCTCTATGGGCTAGCTTTCTAAAACTCCGATGCCTAAAGGTATTTGGGATTGGATATCAACAAAGCCTTTATTTCTTCGTTAATGCTTACTATTTTAGCCTTTTGTTGATGTTGAAGGGATTGGTCATCAATGATATTCTTGTGTGATTTCTGTCATGAAAGAAAACTTCCTTTTTCCAACGCCGATGAGGATCAATGCTCGACGACTGTGGTTTTCTCGAGTGATTTTCTTTCATCTTTAATTATTCCCTATGCCGAATATTTGAGCGCATCGGGGGAAACATTTTGGCTATCGATTCTTTAATTAAATGTTAGTCTTTTAAGTTATGGGTTTTCACATGTGCAAGCAAACTTTGAGAGACTTAAATGAGAAACAAAATGAAAAGAATAGGCAACATTTTTCATACTGAAGTCGAATTAGTCAGTGCAAAAGATCAAGTGGTACCCAAAAAGTAAAATTTGACATCGACGTTTTAGGTTGTGTTGAGTGCTCAACAAATGGTGACTTATTGGGAAAAAGAAGAAACTTTGTTCTTCCTTCAGAATTGGCTGATGCGAAAGCTAGTGGAGAACTTAACTGGTTTTAAATTAGAGCCTCTTTTACTCTTGCATTTGAATTTCTCTGGTTGATGCTTCTGGGTTTGCCTGTGGGGTTTTTAAACTTTATTCCTCCTTTGTTTCCTGTAACCTTGACTCATGCCCTATTCTACAAAAGTCTAGTAAAGTATTCACCGGCATGGAGCCTTTAGTTTCCTTTACTGACTTGGTACGGTGTTTCTTCGCTGCCAGTGAGCGTCCATAGCATCGACGGAGTCACCCCAACATAAAAAGACTTGATCCACTGCCAACGAGCACCCATAGCCCCATCAAAGTTATATGGATACCCTCTCCTACTGTTCACTCATTTGATAAAATCAGTTTTATTTCGGAAAAATGCCCCGAGCGAGTGGGAGAGGATGAAGTATGTTTATTTTGAAAAGTGAGATGGTTAAGGTGAATTTGTTGCTAGCTTTTTCTTTGGGGTTCATGTATTCCTTTTCATCTTTCCAACTTTCCCTTAAGGTTTCACCAGACCACTAGTCAGGCACTTCTGCATTTCTCCAAAGTTGTTCATTTGCATAGGTTAGAGGACCCCTCGAAACAACTGTAGGTTCCTCGACGTTTCTTGTGTTGTATGTGAGCGATGAGTTAGGAACATAGTTCTGTATACTGGAAGATTTGAGTTCAACCATTTTCGTGCTAAAAACAACCTTCAAAAGTGGGAAAATCAAAACAAAAAAATAAAATAAAGGCAAATTCGCAATCGAGATAGCTCAAACAAAACTCATGAAACACACACACGAAACATAAAATAAAACTCAACAAAAAGAATTATTATTATTATTATTATTTTAATTGAAATATTGTTTTAGGGCTTGTCCATTTACAGGGAGGGTATCGAGTTCCCCCCTCACATTCTGTAACCGATAAGTGCCTTCCCAAATCTTCTCAGCCACCTGGAAAGGTTCGAGCCATAGATTCTGAAACTTAGAATGTTTGCCTTTAGGCTCATTTTCTCTATCCCATTTTAGGACTAAGTCTCCTACTTCAAAATTGTTCTCTTTAGCCTTATGCTTGTCAAACCATATTTTAACGGTCTACTCGTGGGATATGAATTTTGATTTGGATTTTTCCCTTTCTTCTTCCAGCATGAGCATAGTGTCAATTCTTTGTTGTATGATTGATGAAGGTTGTCTTCTGGAATCTTGAGCCAGTTGAAGAGATGGAAGATAAAGCCTGTTCAGGAGATTGGATTCCTTTATGTATACTAGAAAGTATGGGGAATTTCTTATAGCTTCCTTTGGTGTGACTCTATCTGCCCATAAAGCGTTGTGGAGTAAATTATGCCAATTCCTTTGGTTATCTGCAACCGTTTTCTTCAATATCCTTACCAGGTTCTTATTAGTTGATTCTGCCACTTCGTTTCCATGTGGATAATAATTTGCAGAGTATCTAATTATGATTCCTTTGTCTAGTGCAAACTCTATTAATAAAGTGGAAGAAAATTAAGCTGCGTTGTAAAAAAAAAGAACAGAAGCGACACTGAATCTTGTGATTAATTGTTGTTCTATGAATTGGATTACTACCTTCTCATTTACGTGAGTTAGAGGAATGGCTTCTACCCACTTTGTGAAATAATCAGTTGTAGTAAGAATGTACTTGTGTTGTTTCAAAGAGCTTGGTGTAATGTATCATATGATATCTACCCCCCATTGCTCAAAAGGCTTAGAAACGGTCATTGCTTGGAGTGGGACTGCTGCCCTCCTCTCTCTCCCAGTGCTTAATTGACAAATTTTACAGTTTCTAGCGTATGCATGGGCATCTTTGAACAAAGTGGGCCAATAATAGTCAACTCTTAATATCTTATGAATGGCAGTGTCTCCTTAAAAATGTCCACCTGCAAGGCCATCATGGAGTTCCTTCAGAACTTTGTCTACGTCTATACGTTTGAGGCATCTTAAAAGTACCCCATCATAATTGACCTGGAAGAGTACCGAATTTATGAGGCGATATTGCACAGATTTTAACCTGAGAGCTCTCCTTTACCTGGGATTTAGGCCTTCTAGGAAAGTCCCATGATGTAGGAGATAAGTCGATTTATCATACCAAGACTCTTCCCCTAGGGAAATGTATGAATCTTCACCACACCATAGTTCCATTTCATTATCCCATATGGGGTCTTCATTTACTTGGTCTTGCACTTCAACTGCCAGTTTGCATAATCCTTGTCCTTTAACTAGTTTAACATGTCTTATGTCCATATCAAACTCTTGGACTACTTCCATCCAGTTCCCTCTTCTTTCCCCCATCTCCTGTTGCATAAATAGTGATCGGACTGCGGGGTGGGGTACGTTTAATTTGGTATGGTTCTTAAATATGTAAGATATGAAATGATTTACTGATTTGTAGACTATAGAAGAATGTTTATATATAGAAAGATAATTTAGTTCCACTCCTTGGAGGTTAGTTCTCATGAAAAATACCGGGGCCTCGTTGTTGTCATCATCCTTCTGAGTCAAAATCGCAACTAACGATTGATCGGAGGTGAAAGTGTAGAGGAAGAAATATTTGTTGAAATCGGGACTTTGCAACACAGGGGCTTGGGATATAGCATTATTTATGTCGCCGAAGGCTTTATTTCATTCATCATCCCACTTAAATTCGACATCTTTACGGATCATCTTTTGTAAGGGCTTGATAGTTTCTGCGAAATTGGGAGTGAACTTTCTCACAAAATTGATTTTCCTGAAGAACGATTGCATAACTTTCTTATTGTGAGGCAACGGGAGTTGAGCTATGGCCTTAATCCTTTCCAGGCCTATGTGAATGCCTTCTTGATATATAATGTGGCCTAGGATCTTATGCTCTTTGACATCGAAAAAAGTTTTCTTAGGATTTAAGGATATATCGTATTTTCTAGACCTTTCGAAAATATGGGTCAAGTGTTGGATGTGGTCTTCTTTGTGCATTGAATACACAATCATGTCTATTATCACTGAAATTTCTTATGCAAATGGTTACAGGAATCCAACATCTTCAAACACCTATTAGTTCATCCATGGCCCAGAAAATGCATTTCCAAAGGGCACAAAACTATACAACTAGTTAAAAATTCAGCATGTGCTAAGGATACAAAGGCAGCGTGTGCATGTGCGACAATCGAATAACACCGAAAAAGCACATATGCACCCGATGCATGAATGTGGATGAAAAAAGCTGTGCACACCTCATAACAACACATTTATGATTTTGGTCGGCCTTCCACCCACTTCTGGTTCATCTCCCAAGTTATTTTGACACCCAAATCTGAGCTGAATCCGAGTGGGGGGCTGGTCAAAGACCTAAGGGTGCCCTAAAGAGCCCCTTGTTCACACTAAAGACTGGTTGAATAATGCCTCAAATATTTTCTAATAAAAGAGACTATGGGAGCACTATATTTTCAAGGAATTCATTTGTATTGTTATGCTACCTATATTCTCTTGGAGGATCCTCTTTCCTCATCAAGAGCATACAAGCACCATTTCATTTAGCCATTCATATCACCTCTTAAGTGAATGTGCTTTGGATTTTCTTCACCATTTCCTTTTAGTTTGTTACTTGTAAGAAGAGCTCAATCATTGGGGGTTCAAGAGCCCTCCCTTGGAGGAAGAGGAAACCCATAAGTCTCCCTTTCTCTTTGGTGTTTTCCCACTAATACAACTTATCCATTGGTGGCATGAATGTTGTTTAATTTTTGTTATATTTCTCTTATGCACTCTAGTTTAGTTTATTTTATTGTTATTAGCTTATTTATTTGTTTATTTCTTATGCTTGATGTTTCTAACTCTTGCATTCACTATTGTCTTGTCCAACTAACCTAACTGGACTTGTAAGCGTCCCAATTTTCTCATTTAGGTGACGAAAGGGACGTAATAGATTGGCGAATCCACTGGGGATTGGTATCAATTTCCCCCCCATTTGGGTTGTTTGAGCACTTCATCTTGGTTTATTTAACTTGCAGGAAGCATAACCGAACCATGCCTGCCTGCAAAAAGCTAAATTCAGAGCTGAGTTGAGAGAATTTCATCTGAAATTTATTTCACGGTCATGTAACAGAAAGTGCATGGGTTTTTTAACCCACGGGCGCGTCTTCTAAGCATGTGCACCAAACCAACTGTGTTTCTTAGCGCATTCTATGCACTACACCAAAAAGCCATTTTTAATTTGCACATTGGTGTCCAATGTGCCTCTGTCTACTCTGCGACCCGCGCATCTGTCCAGAAAATCATACATTGTAAAGGTTTTTGTGATATGTTGAATGCCCATAGCCTTCTTAAGTTTGATTCTATGGAGATTGTAATATGCACTACACTTAGATTCCCTCTCAACATGAAGGGTTAGTCAAAACATAGGCACTTAGGGGGTTAAAATCCATATTTATCCTCTTTTTGCATTCATTTTGCCACATGGATGGCTTTCTTTGGTTAAAGATAAGTTGGAATCATTCTATATCACAAATATAACTACTTGCATTGGGACCATAAATTGAACATCAATCTTTGAGTATTCTCTTCTCTCACTTCACAAAGAGCGATCTTGAGAATGAGAAAAACTATTGAGGGAAATTTCATCTCCCTTAAAGACAAAATCTTTAGGAGAGGACAACAGCCCCCTCAGGACTCCTCTTAGTTTCTTTTCAAACACATCTTAAATTTGTAAGGGCCCATACATGCCCACATGCTACAAAGATAGGATAGTTTTGAATTTACTTTCTTAGATTAAATCACTAAGGAATATTAAAGGTTTTGTAATGGGCCCATACATGCCCACATGTCCACAATCTAGGATAGTTGTTGAAGCTTTCTTAGATTAAATCACACTAGGGAGTTAAAGGATTAGCAAGGACCCATATGTCCACATGCTAGTTCTCTAGGCACTTTAAAATTACACAAGGTTGTACCAATGGCATGTATTAAATTAGGTAATCAATACTTATAAGGACCACACGAAGTCCACATGCATCAGGGTGACACCTAACTTATTAAAAATTTGGCACACTTTCACTTGTTCACACACAAAGTCACTACTCATTCACCTAGTTTTCATCTCGAATCATGGAGGTTGAAGTGAGTTTCCTCCAAAGGGATTCTGAAAAGCCCCACCCTTTTCTTGACGAAACTATACACTCCCATTTAATTTCAACGAGATTGGTTCACACCCCCAATCATTCAAGCAACCACATCTAAATTTTTTCTAAAAAATCACTAAGTTTTCCTCCACAGGAGGTGCCAAAAGAATTTTTTTAGTCTAGGTAGGATCTCAGGGATAGGCATCCAAAAAAATCCCCGTTATCTGGTTCTCACATCTGCAAACAATAGAAGTTGTCAAATAGGGAAATTTAAATCCTCCAAGTCAAGTGTTCCTAACACCATAAGGCAGGGAGATACCTGTGAAGGGTTGAAGGCCAAGGTCTGGTTGTTCTATGCATCCCCCCTTGAGGCACCCACCTCTTGGATAGGATCTATCCCCTGACCCATTTCTTAGGCCAAAAATCTAAATTTTGCACTTTGACCGAGGTAGCTAGTGACCAAATTTTTAGGATATCTACCCAGGTGGAAATTGTGGGTTGCAATTGCACCTTGATCGGATTTTTTGTGGCTATTGGGAAATATCGTCATCTCTTTCAGGATATGCACCCTCTACCCCTGATTATAACTGATTACTTCATCCTTCACTAGTTCCTCTTCTGGTGGCTTTAGACCCCACTGTTGAATGCTATTGGAAGGTCCAGTGCTATTTGAGAGGAAGGATGTTACGTCTTTTAGGACACGAGTATTTTGTTTTATTTGTTCCCCACGTGGACAAAACCTACCTACCCACATGTAATATTCTTTATCAATTGATTTATGTATGATGCTATTGTTATTACATGTGATTGTGAGATATATTGTTGTTACACCTCAAAATTACTCACTTCGATAGTGTCACAAGTGTCGTCATTACAAGTGTTGTAAGTGTCGCATCTTGTCTGCAAGTGTCATATATTGACTACAAGTGTTGCAAGTGTCATAAACATCATACTTCCATCTTTCCCATGTCGTGCCTCTAACGACATCACAAAGACACTTAAGACAACCCAAAGACTAGTTTTGAAGAAGAGAAGTCACTTGATAGGGAGTACAAACCTTTTTCCACTGAAAGAACCACTAAAAAATGGATTTTGGAGAGGAGTGCTCCCCTAACCACTGTCAGGGAATGCTGGCACTTCCTAATCCTCTTTGGGGAAGTATTTGAGTTCCCTGTGCACCCTTTTGGGGGAGCGCTACCCTTTTCTGAGCAATTTTTGGGTTTGTTGGGGAAAATCAAGGAAGAATCCCTCAATTCCTGAAGGTGGTTGGATTCGAGTAGATGGTCAAGGCATGATCTTAGGGAAGATCCTCAACTGAAGGAGAGGAATCCTCAACTCATCCCAAATATCTCTCAAGTGGTTGCACCTCTCCGAGGTTATATAAGGAGGTCTTCTCATGGTGAAAGGTACATGGAAAATATTGGAGATGGGAAAATTATGATCTCATGAGTGAGATTTCATCAAAGCAATCAGTGTAGATTGCTTGAGAAAAGGGGTTGGACGAGAAGAACTGGAAGAAGTTGTTGCACCTTCATTCAAAGGATTGTAAGTACTTTTACTTGTTCTCATAATAATCAATGCTTGGCATGTTTCTTTCAAACTTATGCTTGTTCCATATGAGTTTTTCT
>ML795015.1:8702-23661 GCA_009831015.1 Picea engelmannii | reverse complement strand
AATGATCCTATATTGCATGACCCCACATGGCCTGCAATGCCCACCAAACTACCTTCAGACATCCCCAAATTTGAAGGAAAGGCAGGTGATGACCCTGCCAACCATGTCATGAATTTCCACCTATGGTGCTCTTCCAACAACATTATGGATCATTCCATTAGACTATGATTATTTTAATGCACACTCACTGGCCTATCAGCCAAATGGTATGTAGACGAAAAATCAGGATCCCATGCGACTTTTGAGTCCTTGGCCAAAGAATTTTTGACCTTCTTTCAATTACCAATCCACCATGACAATGGTCTTGAACTACTCTCTAATTTCAAACAAACCTCAACCACACATATCGTTGATCACATTCACGAGTGGCATAGACGACGTAGTTTGTGCAAAGCCGAAAGCACCAAACAACATTGTCTTGACTGGTTTCTCAGATCACTTGTCTCTCTCCTCGATAAAGATGTAGCTTCCACCTTCCCTCAATCCGAAGAGGAAGCCATCAGTAAGGCTCAACAATATGACCTCATCTATTCACAATCAGGGTACTTATACATGGTACTTCCTGATCTCCCCAAACCCATGCCATTTGGTCAAGACAAACCCGAGATGTCTCACTCAGTAGATAGATTGATTGGTAATACCACACACCATAGTTCTCAACCCAAACCACCACCAATGTACGACACACCTCAATATCCGTCGGCATATGGGGGAACCTCTTATTACCTCCCACCCCCTTATCAACAGTCATACCCTGTTGCTATTCCTCCACCCATCAGTGGGCCACCACAGGCACCCTCAATACACCCACCTATCCAGACAAGTTCTGGTACCCACTCTACCTCAGCTTATACTTTAAGTACTAGTGAAAGCGCCATGCCTTAATACGTACCTTATGGATCACAAATCCCACAGAATCCATACTTTCCATTTCCTGGTCCACCACAACCCATGGTCCCCCCATACCCTGACGTTGGGGTGAATTTTTTTCAACCCTCTCCCATTCAACAATATCAAAATTTCGAACAGCTGAATATGGAAAATCTGACCCATCCGTCGAATAGTGCCAAAAAGAAAGGAAGGAACAAAAACAATAACAACCCAGGCCAAGGCAGGAATCAACCCAAAAAAAACCAACCTACTGGGGGCAACCAGAACCAAGGGAATCAGAACCCCTAGGGGGGAAATAACAACAGGTGTCAAGGGAGAAATAACAATACTATTAAAATCAACTTCCCTTGTGCCCTTTGCGGTGAGTTTGGTCATTATACTCATCATTTCCCCCAAATCACTGATTTTAAATGGCTGAAAGACTCAGACAGTCTACCACATCCTCCAACACCACCTACCCCTCAGCAGGCCCCACAACAATACGTGCAACAACCCCCCCCAACCGTGCTACAGAATCCTATTCCACACCAAGGTGTGATGAACACCCAACAAGAGATACAACCTACCCCACCATAGTTGGGACAGTACCTCAACCCAAACAATCCCGCAGATCGAACTATCCTCCTCACCAGTGAGGAAGAAATCCTTCTGCAAACACATAATCGTCAGTACCATGCACCCGCTGAGTCTCCTCCCATTCCTCCAGAAAAAATACCTGCACCAATGGGACCCCCATTGGTGATCCCTTGACCTAACACAGAACCACCTCTTCGCATCCCTCGCATCCCATTGTGCAGGAATGTCCACAACCCACAGGCTAGGGCAACTCATAATTACATTTTGGTTGATGACTTAGCACAATCCCTGGCTACCATGTCAATATTAGAAGTCCTTCAGACTTGTCCCACTCAGCAGAAATCATTACTTTCCACCTTGGGGGCAGTCCCCGCAGATACTCAACTCATTACATTTGATCTTGACAGCGGAGAACCTCGCCTTCCCGCTCTAATCACTTTTCAAATCCCAGTAAAAATTTGGAACATTACAGTTCATCGGTGCATCATCGATGAAGGTGCATCCACATGCATTATGTCCAAATCTATATGGCAGAAACTTGGTTCCCCCGAACTCATACCATCTGCCATTACCTTACGAGATTATGACGGATGACCATCGCCTCCTGAAGGGCTCTTCCAAAATGTCCCCGTAGAACTCGAGGGAAAGTCTATTCTCATCGACATTGAAGTTATCGACACCCCACTCGATTATAATATCCTATTCGATCATAGATACATGTATGCTATGAAGGTAGTTGCCTCTTCCGTCTTTCAAACAATGATGTTCCCCCATAACGGGAAGATCGTTACCATTGACAATGTCTCACATTATGAGCCTAACCCTTTTTCCAACATCGATAACATTCTCCCTCTCATCCACACAAGTCATGATGCATACCCACTCATCGAAATGGGTCCCGGAATTTTCAAAGACCCATCATTGTTAGGAACTTACCATGGTGCATGACCACTCCTTAATCCTTCTAATCAAGTATGCATTGTATCATCCAATGGAACTGACATAGAGGATACCCTTCCTCCTAGGGAGGCTTCTATCATATCTGACATCCCACTAGTTGCAAAGATCCCCCCTCACGTGCCTCCTGCGAACTCGTCAACTCCACCAGTCCATGATTTCACCTCTCCCCAAGGCCATATCCCAGTTTGGGAGACAGGTCCCCAGGCCATTACTCAAATTCCCTTCTTCTATCCTCCACCCGGCGTACAAGATTTCCAAGTAGCTGCAATGCTTACCCTCCCTAATATGGTGTTAGCAATTCTAGTTTGGTATTTACACCCACAAGAGATGGTCCCATGACCATCCATTCCCCCCCAAATGGAAGGAATCCCAATGACGATTCCCATACTCACTCCCACCATACCCTCTACACCCCCACTCACTACCCTCCCTGCCATAGCTGGGGGCAGGAGAAAGAAGAAGGAGCCCACAACTCCACTTCCCCACACGTCCAACCCCCTTGTGCGCTATGTGAGACAGATGGACACCAAACCAACAATTGACCGTCTCTACCGGAGTTACAGAACTTGATTCCATTCAATCAAACTCCATCAACACTCACCACTATAGCAAGTACTACTACTACCACCCCTCACTCAAGTAGTAAAGGGCTGCGAACCAAATTCGCTTGCGCTATATGTTCATAATATGGCCATTATACACACCATTGCCCAGCACTACCACGCTTCTGGCAGACATTATCCACAGTACGCCAAAGCTTCCAGAACGAACCCAATCCAGCTTCATCATCCCTACCAAAAATCATTGACATCCATTATGTCACAACTTCATTCAATGAACGTATGAGATTCCCTTGCTCTCTATGTGAGTCCTTAGATCATTTTACATACCAGTGTCCTATGATCATTGAATACAGGCAATGCCAATTGACCCTGATTCAAACCCCTACAAAATCAATGGTTGAACTTACCACGTCACTAGAGGTTCTTCATATCATTTCTCCCAAACCTGAGGCCCTCCCAATGCCTCCATGGTTCTTGGATGACTTATCCGAGGATTCACCCCCAAATCCCCCCAATTCTCCCATTCATTTCCCTACGAAAATTTTACATCCCACTACCACGGGTACTCCTCAGTACTTCAATATTTGGTTTATGTCGATCGAACCATCGCAATCTAATTGTGTCGTTCCCCTTGCTTCTTCATCACCAGGGGGCAACCACACGACAACAGTCACTGATATCACTCTTCACGACCCCTTGTATTTCTGCCAATTCCACTGTGATGAGGAAATACTCGAAGAGTTAAACACCCCCGACTACCCATGGGATGCGCTACACCACCGAGCTCTCTTCTTTCCACAGGAAGCCTCCACACCTCCTAACCAACACCCCATATACGCTGTCGAAACCAAGGATTTTATCCCATCAGGGCATATCAACTAGTTCAACAACCCCATTCCTGCCCCTGATGCTTTTGAAGAAGGCAACATGGCCAACATTTCCCCGACCATCAAAATTGATATTTCCATAAAAAATGGAGTCGTCGAGGAAATCACCATTGGCACTGCTTGCACTCCTCCAGAAGTCACCGCCTATAAATCCCTCTTCCAAGAATATCGAGATATTTTTTCCTAGTCATACACAGAAATGCCTGGCCTTGATCCCTCTATCGTCGAACATCGCATCGACACATGGCCTGAAATTACACCAGTTCATCAAAAACAACGACCACTACACCCATCCAAAGAAGTGGCCATCAAAACCAAAATTAACAAATTACGTGCAGCTGGGTTCATCTACCCCATCGCCTATACCTCATGGGTTTCCAACCCTGTACCCGTTAACAAAAAATAGGGCACTATCCATGTCTGCACGGACTTTCGTGATCTCAAACACGCATGTCCCAAAGAAAAATTTCCAATACCTTTCATTGATCAAATTATCGATGACTGCGCAGGCCACGAGGCTCTATCCTTCATGGACAGTTTCTCTGGTTATAACCAAATCCAAATTCACCCAGCCTATCAATACAAAACTGCATTCACTACCCCTTGGGGTACTTTTGCATACTGTTTCATTCCTTTTGTCTTAAAGAATGCTGGTGCAACTTTCCAACGGGCTATGACATACATTTTTCACGATCTAGCTCATATCATCCTTGCATACTTATACGACCTCACAGCTCTATCCAATAAGCACACCCAAAATCTTGATGATTTGTGAATCATCTTCCAACGGTGTCATCAATACAACATCTTCTTGAACCCCCTCAAGTGCGTGTTCTGCATCACTGTAGGGCGCCTCCTTGGATTCATCATTTCCCAAAGAGGTATTACCATGGACCCCCTCAAAGTCCAAGCCATCACATAAATTCCACCTCCTTGGAATTTACATCAACTCTAGAGCCTGCAAGGAAAAGCTAACTTTCTACGACATTTTTTCCCAGACTATGCCACTTGAGCACACAATTTCCTTCGCTTACTCTGCCATGACATCCCATTCCACTGGGATGAACATGCCCAAAAATCATTTGACGATCTTAAAATGGCGCTCTCCAATGCCCCTTTAATTAGTGCACCCAACTACAATCATGACTATATCCTCTACATATCAGCATTAGCTGTCTCAGTAGCAGGAGTTCTCATTCAAATCGGAGATGACGATTGTGAGCATGTCATTTATTACGCTAGTTAAAACCTCTCCGGGCCATCTTTGAAGTACAAACATGAAGAGAAACTAGCCCTTGTAGTCGTCCTCCCAGTCTAGAAACTACATCATTACATTCTGCTTTGCACGACTAAGGTCGTAGCAGATTCCAACCCTATGCAATACTTTCTCAGTCATCAACAAATTAATGGCAAATTTGCCCGATGGATCATTATCCTTTAGGAGTACGATCTTGAATTCTCAATACCCAAGAGAAAGAAAGCTCTCGTCCTCGCCAAACTTGTCATGACCTTCCCCTCTGACACTACCAGTGCCCCTGTCAATACCGACTTCCCCGACAAACATCTCTTTTACATCATTTCAGACGATCCTTGGAACAACGACCTCCTCATCTACCTATGAACCCAAAATTTCGGTAACCACCTCTCATGAGATGATCGTCGACGTATTCACCATCAGGCCCCCTGCTATCTCCTCATTGGAGATATCTTATATCGGCGTGGGGTCGACACCATGCTTCATCGATGCTTGAGTATTGACGAAGCCGATAGAGTCTTGAACGACTGCCATGGCGACGCATGTGGGGGCCATCTTTTAGGAATGTCCATTGCTCAGAAAATCATCCGAGCAGGTTATTTTTGGCTTACATTGTTTCACGATTGCATTCATACCGTGAAGTGATGCGAGAAATGCCATCTTTACGCCAACAAAGCATGAGAACCACCTGCTCTTCTTCACCCAATCATTACTGCTCGCCCTTTTTGTAAATGGGGCATTGACTTCATGACTTGTAATCCCCCCTCTAGCAATGGCCACAAATACATTGTTGTTGTAGTTGATTACTTCACAAAATGGGCGGAAGCTATGCCCACCTTCAACAATACCGCTGACACCACAACACATTTTTTCATTAACCACATCATATCCCTCTTTGGAGTACCCCTCCAACTAGTTTTCGATCATGGGAAACACTTTGAGAATGAGATTTTCGTCGAACTCTCATCTCGGCTAGGATTCTCCCACAATTTTTCCTCACCATATTACCCTCAGTCTAATAGATAGTTCGAAGCAGTTAACAAGGTCCTCAAGACCATGTTACAGCACACAGTTAATAAACAGAAGACTAATTGGCATCATATGTTATTTTCCGCACTATGGGATTACCGTACAGCCATGAAAAGAACCACTGGTTTCACACCATTTCATCTAGTCCATGGGGTTGAGGCCACTCTTCCCATCGAGTGCGAAATTCCCACCTTATGCACCGCAATTGAGCTATTACCTGACACTGCTCCAATGCAGCAGCGCTTGCTGAACTTAGAGTCCCTGGATGAAGATCGTCGATCTTCATTATAGAACAATGAGGCAGCGAAAAAATGGTCAAAGGCCACCTTTGATCGCCATGTCAACCTTCGCTCATTTCACGAAGGCGACCTCGTCCTTGCTTACGATATCACTCACGATACCCTTGGTCATGGAAAATTCGAGTCACTATGGCATGGCCCCTACATTATCCAACATTGCCTCACCAAAGGTGCCTACATCCTGGCCTCTCCCGAAGGCCTCTCTCTCAAAGAACCCATTAACGGGTTATACTTAAATAAATTTTATGCCTAAGCATAGCAATTCTACTTTAGGTTATTTCTTTTCTAGTGTTTTTAATCTTTTTTTTCCATCCCTCACGTCTAAACTATCATTTGTGCTATTGACAGATGCTTCCTCCACCGGCCTACTACATCAGTTACGCCGACRGYGCYAGCCATTGGACACAAAATCTCGCTTCGGTAGCTTGGGCCCTCTATACCTCCTCACATGAAATGCTCCATTCGAGCGACATATGTTTGGGTTCAGMCACCAACAACCAAGCTRAATACACTGCTATCATTGGCCTCCTCGTCGATGCCCAACATCATCGTATTCGTCACCTTAGCATCTTTMTCGACTCTCAAATAGTCATTCTCCAACTCAACAATGTGTACCGCGTCTGCGATCCTTGCCTCTTTCGCAAATACCTGCAGGTTAAACTTTTATCTCGACATTTTGATTCCATTACATTTACACATATTCCAAGACATTTGAATCAAATTACAGATAACTTAGCTAACATTGTGTTAGACTGGCATATATCACATCAAGATACCTCTACACATACATAAAATATCAAAAACCTGTCACAACATATATAGATTAGACATCATCAAACATTAAAAAAMACATGTAAACATCACATAGACCTCAAAATGTATACTCATATATATATAAATTGGTCACCAGTGCCATCAAAATGTTTACATACAAAACATCATATACAGAATCCGCAGGCCAGTAAAGCACCTCGATACAAAATGGGCTCACCAGCTTATATAAAAAAATACAAAATTACATAGAGCAATACTCAAGGTGCCTCTAGAGCACCACCTCCTGCCCCTCCCTCAAGTGGTGGTCCCCCACCCACTACTGGTCCCTCCGGACCAGGAGGTAACCGTCTGGTCATAGCATCACCTACTACTACTGCCTGTCATACCACAGCCTGCCACGATGGCAGAACCCCCACACACTGCTCTAGGATGCCCTCATCCTGGATACGTGACCACATTGCCTTAGGCACTCCCTATAGCACTACCTCCAGGTGGCGGCGAATATCCTCAAAATCTGCTCTGGCATCCGCCGGAGGAGCATGTGATGGCCCGACACCTGGGTCATCAAACTGACGTCTCCTCACTACTCTCTCCTCCTCAGCTGGTCTCACCCCGACGTCCTCAAGAAGAAGTCTCTCTCCTACCCACGACCCTCCCCATGGTGGTCTCCCCAACTCCTCGCGAGTCGACACCCTCAACAACTCAACCTCATGCTTGTGAGGTGCCACATCTGCACATACAAACAACCAAATGATAGTATTAGCATCTATACCATATACACATGTCATGCTATCTCAATATATATATATATATCAAACTCATAAACATACCTTGGTGATCAAATACCTCCCCTGGAGGTAACACCATGTTCGGATCACCCCGGAAGTCAACACCAGCATATGGAAACTGCAGTATCACCTACGACATCTTCCGCCACACCTGCGCTGCCTCAGCCGTGAAGAAGTGGCCGCCCTCGCCACCACCGTGGTGAACCAAAATAGTCGACCACCACCTCAGTCATGTCTCTCGTGCCCCTGGAGCACCCAATAAAATCCTAGGGCACAACATAGGCACCCTCTCCAAAAACCAGGCCACTAGGATGGACCCAAAGGCAAAGTCCCATGTATCAGTGGACCGACAACGGTCCAGCTTCCCTACCATCCTAGCATGCATCTTAAGCCCCCAGGCAAAGTTCTCACTAGCCAGTACCCTCTCCATAATACTCAGTTGACCACCACTGATCCGCTGAGTCTTAAGGGACCCATACACCCTCACAATCATCGCTGCTATACAACGATGCGCTACAACATCCATCGCCCCGATGCTCATGACAGAGCCTAGCATAAATTTTTCCCTGGAACAATACCTCTAGACCACTATCACTAACACCACATCTGCAGGTAATACCGGCTCCGCCGGTAGGGGCGTTCCCCGAAATGGGAGCCCAGTCAAAAAATATATATCCTCCACCGCAGTGAAGGCAATTTTCTCTCCCCACACCATAAAACAATGTAGGTCTGGACTCCACATCCGGATAAGAAACTACAGGAGATACTCTTGCACCCATGTCAATGGGCACTCAAAGAACTTCAGCAGCCTGCAGGCTACCAAAGTAGCATGAACCCCCGGCTCCTCAATCACCACGACATCCCTCAGCTGGGACTAATCCCGCTCTCACCAATCGACTGGCATCATACCAAATGATCACCTGCAACCACATAAAACAGTCCTAGGTCAGCCACATTGAACATAAAAAACATTAAAAAGATAAGTTTTTCACTCGTCAACCTTGCCCCGAAGTCGCAGCTGTTTAAACTCACAGGCACGCACACATGCGCACCTGTTCACCCACAAGCACGCATGTATGCGCGCCTGTTTCACTCCACAGGCGTGCACTCAGGCGCACCTATCCATCCCACAGGCGCGCATGTGTGCATTCCTACTCACTTCACAGGGGTGCCTCCATGCGTCCCTGTCATGAACACAGGCACGCATCAAAACACACCTGTCTACTACATAGCCGCGCACACATGTGCGACTGTGTAGCCAACAGGCGCGCACATAATGCATGCCATTGTTCCCCTTATGGGTGCCCCCATGCACGACTATCCAGACGATAGGCGCACACTTGTGCGTGCATATTCCTAGATCACCCACGCACTTGGGGGGCGACACCCCTAAAAACCCCTGTATGGCCCTCCGTACAACCCCTGCCCAGAAATAGAAAACCTAATTCTATGAAGGACGATCAGAATACTAACCTGAAGCTCGCTAATCCTGAATCAGCTGCCTCGCTCTCCCAGAATCTCCAAATCTCCTCTGAATACCTCTCGTCCAGTCACTCTGGCAGCAAGTACAAATGAGGTGGCAATGTGGGCCCTACCACTATATATAGGCCTTTCCTCCAAACTTCCAATCACCATTCTGGGAGCTCCGGGTGTTCGTTCTTTGATCCGTCTTCCACCATAGGATCAACATCCCGTCATCTACATCAAGACAGTCCCTGGGCCACTTTTTATCCTTAGCCCCTGGGGTGCCATTTTTTCATACCCCATCCAGGTACGCATGCTCATGTTCAAAATTATCAAATAAATGCTCGTATGCTCAATTCTCTTCAAATATTGTTCATGTTGGGTATTTGGTTTTCATGTGTACAGGTACTTGGTCATCATACATCAATGCCACCCCTTCAGGTATATAATCAACACCGACATGTAATTATTCCCTCTGAATCTCAATTGCATCTCTAGTCACACCCTCTGACATTTTCCTATAGGATCTCCATCTCCGGCTCTGCAGTACCAACACCTCCATTTGCATCTTCAGTACTATCACCCGGTAGCACTTTCCCCCACATGAGTTGTCTCATTCATAGCACCCTTTTGCATTTTGACACTCATGTTGTTTTCATCCCTTTAGGGATGGGAGTCTCGATAGTCTTACATCATGTCACGAATCAGCCACATACTCCTGATTTTGCTAGCTTTCCCACCGGACTCCCATATTATCTCTTCAAGGTTCTATTTTGACTGCACCTCCACAGTATCATGAACCCTCCATTTCATCCACAATCAGTTTTCCCCTCTGCAAATTTCCCTTCATTTCACCTACCTCATATAGAAACCCACCCATGGGGCCCCCACCCTCCACCAGTTCTCCAAGAAAATGGCACCCTCACCAGCCCAACCATATTACATTGGGGCACTTGTTTCTGTATTTTTACACTCAACGCAAATTATTCTTTATTTATTGTAAAAAAGCCTTTGTTTCCACCATTTACATTACCTTTTTGTCATCACCTTTGGCAACCTTCTTCCCTTATTGGCAAACATAACCCATGTCGCCCTTGGTTGGGGCACTCCTTATCATCTACCCTTGTTGACATCTTCCATATACTCCGAGTGTCCCATAGGTCAGTTACCTCTGCCCTCTGAGTTTGTTCACTTTGTCCCACCTCTGGCACAAATTATCCCATGTCGTGTTGTCCCCCTGACACTCGACTTAGTTGAACAATTGCGGCCACTTATACTTTGTATATACACCCAACCAAGGGCATTCTTGAGTCTCCATACACCTTGAATTTGACCATGTACCTCCTCCAGTTCCTAGACCTCACCTAGTAGATTTCATGAAGCCCTTTGCTTCTGGGAGTCATGTCCCCCTTTTGTCGACATTAGCACCATTTCCAGAAGGGTGATAGTATCTTGACTCTCATTACCTTTCCAATGAGAGATCTCAGACGACACAGGGAGAACCAAAATTTCTCCCTGTTGTCGTTGACCCCCATAACATTTGACTTCAACACTTTTCCATGTTACAGTGGGTCTTACTTTGTGACTATTTCAGTTATTTCTTATATTTGCCGAAGACCTCTGAACTGGGCTGGGCTCTCAATGCCTACAGAATTCGTGATATTTCTTACAGATGTCACTGCCTACTATTCAGAGTCCGTTCCCCCACATAATTTTCTTCTTCCTTTATCACGACCACCCCTGAGGGCACTGCAGTTGTCTACATCAACACATCATTCCTTTTTTGAGTTACATTATATGAGCATGGGGCATGCCTGCCTCGTTTGTACACAGTTTATTTTTACACACCTTATGGAAGGTTGGGTTCTACAGGCTCCCTTCTCCCTCCAACGGGTAACTCTTGACAATCCCACTATCGCTCTCTCTTACAATGGCACTCTCAGTAGAAGAAACATTGATGGATTTTGGCTATATGTATGCTCCTAACCTCATCCATCAGGGGGCATTTGTTATCACTGAAATTTCGTCTGCAAATGGTTACAAGAATTCAACATCGCTAAACAATTATGAGGTCACCCATGGACCAAAATTACCACAAAAGCATTTCCAAAGGGTCAAAAACTATACAACCAGTGACAAAATTAAAGTGTGCTATGACTACACAAGGCGTGCGCACATGCAAAAAACATAAATGCTGGAAAAGTGCACATGCGGCCGATGCGCAACTGTGGTCTTAAAAAGATGCGCACATGTGAGAACAATGCATTTATGAGAGTGCTCGGCCTCCCACCCACTTCTGGTTTAGATTCCAAATTGATTTGACACTCAAATATAAATTGGATCTGACTGGGTGGCTGGTCAAAGACCTAGAAATGCCCTAATTAGCCTCTTTACACACTACAAGCTGGTTGAACAATACCTCAAAGAAGTTCTATAAAAAGGCCATGGGTGCTCTTAATTTTTCAAGGAATTCAATAGCAAAGTTATGCTGCCATTATTCTCTTGAGGAATCCTCTATTCTCATCAAGAGTATACTAGCATCATTGCATTGGGCAATGCATCTCACCCCTTGAGTGGATTAGCAAAGAATTCTTTCACCATTTTTCATTTTCAAAGTTGTAAGAAGAGCTTATTTGTGGGGGTCCAAGGGCCCTCCCTTGGAGGAAGAAGGGACTCATAGTCCTCTTTCTTCTTGTTGTTTTCTTTCACTAATATCAACCTTACCATTGGTGACATGGTTCTTATTGTTTCTTTTGTCCTTATGTCCCTATGTTCATTAGTTTAGTTGTTATTTTATTTCTTAGTTTAATTCTTAGCTATTCTTTTATATTTCTCTCTCTAACCCTTTTCCTTACAGCTGTCCTGCTTAGCAAACCCAACTAAGCTTGCAAGCAACTCTATTCTGCTCACTAAGGTGATGAAAGAGGTGCAACAGATTGGAGAATCCACCGGGGAAAGGTATCAATTTCCTACCCCATTTGGGTTTTTATAGCTCTTCTTTTGGTTTATTTAACTTACAGGTGCATTAACCGGCCCAAGCCGACCTGCTAAACATCCAATTACACCCTCCCCTGATTACACCCTCCCCTAGGGCCACATGCCGGTTTGGGAGACAGTCCCCCAAGCCATTACTCAAATCCCCTTCTTTTACCCCCCACTAGGCATACAAGCCTTTCAGGTAGCCGCAACACTCACCCTTCCCAATATGGTGCTAGAAATTCTAGTATGGTATCTACATCCTCCAGAGATGGTACCTCAACCATCCCTCCCTCCCCAAACAGAAGGAATCCCAATGCAAATTCCCATACTTATGTAATGATCCCAAGCCATTATGCAAGGATCATCACTATTTTGGTGTCTTTTTAAAACTTTTTCTGAGTGAGCTATTTTGTCAAACACTTTGCTATCCTACTTGTTTAGATGTGTTTACTTGCTGAATGGCCTCTTGATTTCAGCCTTAGGGTTTACTGATGTGTTTATATGAATGTTTGCAGCACTTAACAAGAAGAGACAACCGTGGAACATACCTCAACCATATGCAATATGATAGACACGCCAAAACATCTCAGATAGATTTTATTCATAAAATAGAGAAAAATGCTACAATGAAGATGCCGATCTAGAATGCTCAACAGATGGCCAAGAAGATAGACAATAGAGCTGCTACAAAATTCTCCTGGCAATACAAAATAAGCCTCCAAAGGCTGGATAAGAAATGAAGACCAATGCCACGTCCTGCTGGATCGTTGAAGCTCCTCAACAATTCAGCCCTCGTGCCAAAGATGTCCAATCACCTCAAGAAAGATGCCAAACAGTAGATCGAGTGATGGTAAGAACAACCCAGGTGCCCAAATCTCCAAGATCCCTCTCAAACCCTATAGATTTGAACTCCTCCACTGAATGGTGTGCCCCACTAGATGACTGAAACCCTAATAATTCGGCCTCTCTCCTAGAGACCTCCAACAACTCCACCAATCTACTATAATGATAGATCGGGGCATGACAATGAATACCCAAGTGCTCAAATCATCAAAATACCTGATAGATCCTTAGATCTAGCTACCCTCCAAATAATGGTGCGCCCTCCTCTTGGGAAATCGCCCCACTCTCAATACAAATCAATCCTCCACTGAGAGACTCTGGAAAACCACCAAGAATTATGCCAAGACACTTGCAAGGAAAACCCAATACCTGAAATTCCTGAAATCTCTCCTCCTCAGCTAGAATGAATCCTCCCTCAATGGATGGTGCGCCCCTCTTGTTGGAAACGCTCAACTGGTGCGCCCTCTCTCTATCTGCACATGAAACTGATGTAGAATTCCCCTTCCACTGAGTAGATCTGGTACTAGAATGGTGTGGGAGCATATTGCATCTCTGAGACCAAGCTTGGGACAAGGTAGGTGGAATCTTTCACCACCGAATCGTCCTCTAGGGTTTGTTAAGTCAAAACCCTCAAAAACCCCCAATGTTGGGCTCACTAGCTAGAAGCCAGATATCAAAATAAGATCATACATGAATGAATGAGAAGAGGCCCTTGCCTTTCCTTTATACTTTTGTCTCACCTTGTCCCTCCAAAGTGACTTTCATTTTATTAATATTTAATTAATTAATTAAATCACTTTAATTAATTAATTAACCTTTTTACCTTTGAAAAGCTCTTATCTCTCCTTGTGGCTTCCCTGGCCACTGAAAGTCACTTCTAGCCATCCCATACTATAGTGTTTCTCCTTCCGATTCCAATGAGCTATTACACTGAGAGGTTCCTCCAAGTAATGTTCCCAAAATGACCTCTTCAGTGATTTCAATTAACTTATAGCTCAAAATAATGGAAATCGTTGGAATGCAACAAAACCAAAGCCAACCTGTGCGGAATGGCTCATAATGATGGAATATGATGATCAATGCAAGTTGGACCCCACAATGCCTCTCAAATACCCCTGTACTCACTATAACATCCATCTGGCTACTCGGGTCATCATAAATCTCTGCACTGTGATGATGTCCCAAAGTGGGGACATTATAGTCCTCCTTGCTAGAAAATTGCTTGTCCTCAAGCAATAACCAAATCCACTCGAATAAAATACCAGGATCCCATGTCCACCTGTGGGACACACAGTAGAACCCATCCAAAGATGAACACTCATGCACTCTACCCCCTGGATCCCATATCAGGAAGTGAACTGCAATACTCTGCGAAGCATAGTCCTGGAAGATATCAACCCTATGAACCTCCTGCACTTGACCCATGGCCTCATCTCGAAATGAGTCCATTCTCCAAATATCTACCAAGATCCAAATGGCCTCCATCAACTGCTCATGCTGATGCCAGGATGAGGTGATGCAAGACCTCTGTGAGGCACCCGCAAGTGATGCGCTCCTCTCAACATTGAAGCTTAATGGAAAGTTAGAATAACTTTCCCTTGCAATGGTCCACTCTCCCATGTCGGTCAATGAACTTCTCAACCCTGCAATC
>ML795014.1:205016-234807 GCA_009831015.1 Picea engelmannii | reverse complement strand
TCTACCACTCTCCCCCCCCTCTCTCCCTCCATATATTTCTCTCTCTCATTGTTAGGGACCTAACCTACCTAACCCCTCAAGTGGATAGAATAATATATTTCCATGTAATAAAAGTCAATATTAATAAGGCCTAGCAATAAGGAGGAATAAGTCAAATGTGAGAATACCTAATATAAGCTTATTCTTCTAGAAGGATCTTCCACTAGACTGTTCTTTTGGATAGATAGATTTAATATAAATAGGAATAAAGGGCGTGATAATTTTTTTCTTGGATATTATTGTAATAGAGTTGTACTCTGCTGGAGGTTTCCCCCTCGAATAGGCAGGTGAACATTGCTCTCAGTAATAAAAGTGCTCTTTCTGGTGTTATTCTGGTATTATTTTGGTATTATTGTGGTGTTGTTATGGTTATATCATTGTTTATCTACCATTTCTAACTAATTATTTTTGTTTTGCATACTATTTTATATCTGGAATATTACAAGTGGTATCAGAGCACCTTCCTTGGCAGAAAATTGTGGGTTAATTTTTTTTTCAAGGTAGAGACGTATTCTGGCATCTTTAAGCTACAAAGATCTGTTGTTACGCGCATAAACCCATGGCCGAAGATTCATACACACAAGAAATACAAGTGGTTCTTAAGTGCACATTTGTTGGCCATTCTCGTAACCCTTGTTGGTACCCCTTCGAGTGGTAGCGCATCAGACAACACTTGTATACGGGTCGACCTAGATCTCCTGAAGCCCTCCATAGATAAACCGATCGGCCTCCTGACTACTATAGTGCCACAGAGAACAACACTCAGGAAGATAATCTCTAGTACCTGGGTAGTCGGGTAGTACGGCTTAGGGCATGGTCTAGCCTCCTTAGTTGGTGCTCTAAGATATTGGGCCGAGTACTACTGTTGGACCCCGCACGTATATCAGAGAGCTATAGCACAGGGAAAACTCTTGTTTGTAGAACCCTTCAATACCCTATTTTGGACCTATTCCATTGGATTCCCCTTTTCTCCCTGATTGCAGTCATACCCTTCATTTTTAATCCTTTTTGTTTCAATGGACCCGACCCCTTCCCAGTTTCCCTATTTTTCCGCCTATTCCATTATATTTCCCTTCACACATTGATCATCGCGGTACCTATCACTTTTAAGTATTTTTTTTTGTGGTCCCACCCACCCATTTTTTTCCTTACCCTCACTTTCCCTCTCCAAATGGCCACCACTTGCAACCAAGAACTCCAAACTTCCCTCAATCAAGCCCATGTCTCCATCGAACATCTCACATTTCAGATGGATTCTACCCATTCCCGCATTGATAAATTAGAGCACAAATTTAACAACATGGAAGCCAACCTCACAACCCAATTTACCTCCCTCCAGTCCGATGTCAATCAATTGTTGAACCGCCCTACGGGTCCTTCCTCACCAGACCAACTAGATGTTGATGATTCCTCTCAGTCTCCGCATTTTCAACCCAACTCCTTTCATCGTGAACCCTGTCTTCCCTGCATAGAGGTCAATAAATTTGATGGCTCCGATCCTACAGGTTGGGTCACTCAAATGGAACATTACTTTTCTCTGCATGGTATTACTGACGAGTTGGACAAACTTTGCTATGTTGTCCTCTATCTAGATCCCGAACGCTGGAAATGGTAGCAATGGAAAAAAAATTCACATCAAGGGTATATTTCCTGGACCCAGTTTGTTGTTGAGCTCTATGCTCGCTTTGATATTGATCCCACTATCTTGGTCATTTGACCAGGTTGAAACAGTCAGGCACAGTGGTAGACTTCATCACTGCTTTTGAGCATTTGGCCTTTTGAACAAAGGGCATGTCAGATGCATTCTTCCATGAATGACTTATCAGTGGTCTCAATGATGAAATATGATCCCAGGTTCTCATGGCCCACCCTCCAACTTGGTTGGAAGCTACTCAACGTGATAAAGAGGCCCAACAAGTCGTTTTTTATATGAACAAAAAACCCGCTTTTGTTCCTCGCCCTCAACCCACTAATCCTAACCCCCCTATCACTCCCCTCAAGGTCCATAAACTAATTAGGGTTGAAATGGTTGAATGCCAATTGAAGGTTCTTTGCTATAATTTTGATGAAAAATATTTTCCGGGGCAAAAGTGTAAGGAACAAAAACTATTTATGGCCATTTCTGAAGATGTTCTTGAAGAGGATGTGACAATTCCCCTTGTTGAAGAACCCTCCCTTCCCGATGCCACCCAAGAGCCTGCTTACCCACCTGAAGTTGACCCACTTATTTCTTTGCATGCCCTCATTGGCTTCTCGACCCCACAAACGCTCAAGCTCATTGGCTGCATTAAGCACAAGAAGGTCATCATCTTTGTTGACAGTCGTAGCACCCACAATTTTATTCGTCGTTGCATTGCCCAAGAAACCAATTGCTATATTCGTGTCGTCAATAATTTTCAAATCATGATAGCCAATGGTGGGTCCATGAAATGTAGTGGGTGTTGTGAAAATTTTTGTCTTCAAATTGGACATTACCAACTAAAATATCATATGTTTTCCATTGACATGGGAGATTGTGACATTGTGTTAGGTGTTGAATGGTTACGCACTTTGGGTCCCATTCTTATGGATTTTAAGGAATTAACCATGCAATTCCAATAGGAAGGACAAAGGTATCAATTCCAAGGTCTCACAGCTGGTTCCCATTGTATGGAAAATCTCCTCAAGAAAGGCCACTCCAGTATCATTGCTCAACTCCATTCTATTCAATCCATTGAGATTCCCTCTAGGCATCTTGACCTCCAAGCTATCCTTTCCACACATCAAGCTATTTTTTCCACCCCTCAGGGACTTCGTGCTTCTCGTGGTGTTCACGATCATTCAATTCCCCTTATTCCTGGCAGTCTTCCTCCCAATGTTCTCCCTTATCGTCACTCCTTTTCCCAAAAGAATGAAATTGAAAAAATCATGCAAGAATTGCTCCAAGTAGGTGTTATCCACCCCAGTACCAACCCTTATTCTTCCCTTGTGGTCATGGTACTTAAGAAAGAAAGTACTTGGCACACGTGTCCTAACTTTCATGCCCTCAATAAGCTCACCATCAAGAAAAAGTTCCCCATTCTTGTCATTGATGATCTCTCTAATGATCCGAGTGGTGCCCAGTACTTCACTAAACTCGATCTGCATTCTGGCTACCACCAGATATGTATGCAAGAAGCTGACATGGGCAAGACTTTGTTTCGAAGTCACGAGGGTCACTATGAGTTTTTGGTCATGCCCTTTGGCCTGTGTAATGCCCCCTCCACCTTCCAAAGCCTCATGAATCATGTCTTCCTTCCTTTTCTCCATCATTTTGTTTTAGTTTTCTTTGATGATATTATCATCTATAGTAAAACTTGGCAATCTCATCTTTCCCATGTGGATCAAATTCTCCATCTACTCTCGCAGTACCAAATTTTCCTCAAATGCTCTAAATGTGCCTTTGGAGCCTCAGAAGTAGACTACTTGGGTCATATTGTTGGAAAGGCTGGTGTCCGGGTGGATCCTAAAAATATTGAAGCAATGTAGAATTGGACTCACCCCAAGACTATCAAAAGATTGCATGGTTTTTTGGGTTTAACCGGCTATTATCACAAGTTTGTTCGACATTATGGGAAGATTGTGGCCCCTCTCACCGCTCTCCTTAAAAATAATTCTTTCACTTGGAATCTCGCAATGGATCAGGATTTTCAATATTTGAAGGAAACTATGTGTACTACTCGTGTCTTGGCCCTTCCTAATTTCACAAAAACCTTTGTCCTAGAATGTGATGCCTCAGGCAGAGGAATTGGAGTTGTCCTTATGCAAGAAGGTAGACCTTTGGCCTTTACTAGCAAACAATTTTTTGAACTCCATTTGGGCCAATCAATCTATGAAAAGGAAATGTTGGCTATTCTGCTTGCAGTGGATCTCTAACACCTTTATCTCCTCAGGAAATGCTTCCAAATTAAGATAGATCATCAAAGCCTCAAGTATTTTATGGAGCAATGACCTTCCTCCCCAGAGAAACAAAAATGGGTAACTAAGCTCTTTGGTTATGATTATGAGATCATTTACAAGAAAGAGAAATAAAATGTGATTGCTGACATTCTTTCTCGAAAATATGAAGATGAATGGTCCCTTTTTTCCCTCTCCTTCATTGTACCAAATTGGCTCCAAGCTATGCACCAAGAATGTCTACATGATCCTAAAATATTGCATATGATCCAACAACTGAAAGCCAACTCTCCAGTTTCCCTAGGGTACTCTTGGCACAATGATGAACTTCGCTACAAAGTCCGTTTGTATTTAAGTAAACAGTCTCAACTTAAATCCACGATGCTTTATGAGCTTCATGCTACTCCCACAGTTGGGCATTCAGGGTTTACCAAAACCTATGATCGAGTCAAACGTTCTTTTTTCTGGGATGGTATGAAAAAGGACATTCTTACTTCTGTAGTAGAATGTGATGTTTGTCAACACAACAAAGGCGAAACCATCAAACCTCCTAGCACACTCCATCCGCTTCCGATTCCACCCACTATTTGGAGGGACATCTTTATGGATTTTATTGTGAAATTACCTAAATCAGGAAATAATTCCATCATCATGGTGGTTGTGGATCGTCTTTCCAAGTATGCTCATTTTTGTTCTCTTCAACACCCATTTACCGCATCAACTGTGGCTCAACTTTTAATGGATCATATCTTCAAGCTTCATGGCATGCCTCATTCTATTGTTTTTTATCGAGATCCAACTTTCACCAGTAATTTTTGGCAACAACTGTTCAGACTCCAGGGCACCCAATTGCATCTCAGCATCGCCTATCATCCCTAGACTGATGGTCAAAGTAAAGTCATCAATAAGTGTTTGGAGACTTGTTTGAGGTGTTTTTCCTCTAAAATGAAAAATCAATGGGCTCAATGGTTACCATTAGTTGAATGGTGGTACAACACTTCTTACCATACAACTACTCACATGACTCCTTTTGAAGCAGTATATGGCCAAAATCCACCTTCATTTCTCTCCTACATGTCAGGTGTATCAAAGGTCCAGGCGGTTGACCAAACACTTATAGTTCGCGAGGCTATTCTTCATACCCTCAAAGAGAATTTGGTCATGGCTCAAAATCGTATGAAGTAGCAAGCTGATCAAGGTCACTCAGAATGAAAAATTGTTGAAGGAGACCAAGTATTTCTTTGGCTGCAACCTTATAAGAAAACTTCACTCAAGGTCGAACATTGTCAGAAACTGGCACCCAAATTTTATTGTCCTTATACATTTCTCAAGCACGTTGGATAGGTGGCCTATCAATTATCTTTACCCAATCATTCTAAGCTCCATCATTTTTTTCAGGTCTCTTGCTTAAAGAAGGTGATTGGAACTAAGTGCCAAACTGAAACCAACCTTCTCGAGTTAGATGAAGAAGGATCCATCTAGTTGCAGCCACAAGCCGTTTTGAACTAGTGAGAGCGTAGTCTTCATTAGCATACCATCAAGGAAGTGTTAGTTTAGTGGAAATATACAACTCCAGCAAATGCCACCTGGGAGCCTGCTCACATTCTGCAACAATTTCCTCATCTCAAGCCTTGAGGACAAGGTTGATTCTAAGGGGGAGGGCATGTTAGGGACCTAACCTACCTAACACCTCAAGTGAGTAGTATAATATATTTCCATGTAATAAAGGTCAATATTAATAAGGCCTGGCAATAAGGAGGAATAATTCAAATGTAAGAAGACCTAATAGAATCTTTCGCTTCTAGAAGGGTCTTCCTCTAGATTGTTCTTTTGGATAGATGGATTTAGTATAAATAGGAATAGAGGGTATTACAAGTTTTTTCTTGGATATTATTGTAATAGATCTCTTCTCTCTCGGAGGTTTCCCCCTCGAAGAGGCAAGTGAACATTGCTCTCAGTAATCAAAGTGCTCGTTCCGGTGTTATTCTAGTATTATTTTGGTATTATTTTGGTGTTGTTCTGATTATATCATTGTTTATATGCCAATTCTAGCTAATTATTTACGTTTTGCATACTATTTTATATATTGAATATTACACTCATCCCCTCTTCCCCTCTCTCCCTTCCTCCTTCTATGCCGCCCTTTCTCTCTCCCCCTCTCTCTCTCTAACTCTAACTCTGACTCTCTTTCTCTCCCCCCTCTAGCACTCTCTCCCTCTTTCCATCTCCCTCTATACCCCACTCTTTATGCCCTCTCTCTCTCTCTCCCTCTCTCTCTCTCTCTCTCTCTCTCTCTCTCTCTCTCTCTCTCTCTCTAGGTCTCCTCAATATATCTCCCTCCCTCCCTCATTCCCTCTCTCTCTCTCTCTCTTGCCCTTTCTCACTCTCTCACTCCTTCCCTCTCTCTCTCTCCCCCCCTCTTTCTCTTTCCCTTTATCTACCTCCCCCCTCTCTCATCCATCCCTCTCTCTTGAATTCCCTATTCCCCTATCTCACTCTCTCCCCCTCTATCAATCTCTCTCTCAAGAGAGGGGGAGAGAGAGAGAGAGGGGGGGGGGGGATAAGGAGATAGGGAGGCAAGAAGAGGGAGGGTGAGAGATGGGGGGAGAGTGGGGTAGAGACATAGGGAAAGAGGGAGAGAGGTAGAGAGGGGAGGAGGGGAGAGAGATAGAAAGTAAGTGAGAGAGAGAGAGAGTTTTGGAGGGAGTGAGAGATGGGGAGAGATAAAGAGAGAGGGAGGGGGATACAGAGTGAGGGGGAGAGACGGGTAGATCCAAGTTAACAGATTGTTGTTTTTCCAAGTTTTCATTGCCACTAATGCATCATGAGAGACCATCATTAGCTTGCACTCACCCTGATGTAAAAGAAACTCCATTTTATATGGGTTTCAAAACCTTGTAATAGATTATTAAAAATATAGTTTTCTTTCAATTTGACATATAGTTTCCTTTCAACAATTTACTTTTGATTGAAAGGTTTCTTACTATGTGCATAATTCTAACATATCCATTTTGATTTAAGGAATTAAATTAGCATATCCAACCTCTTATGAGATCTTCTTATTAATTTACAAAGATTATGTGACTTTTTGGTTGACAAAATTTAGTTTTCGACTTTATAATTTGTTGGGAGGAAAGGTGTTAAAGTTACATTTACAATTCAATATGATAAATAAATTATCACGTAAATTTTTACGTTATCATATTTTCATTTTTAAAAAACATATATAGTTGTCGATATGAGACGCAAATCCGAGAACATATACATAAAGGCCTTATATATATTGGCATCTGAAGTATCATATCGACACAACAATGAACTCTTAGAGACACAACTCCCTATAAAATTTCATTCCAAACGG
Organism: Picea engelmannii; assembly: GCA_009831015.1. NCBI lineage: Eukaryota > Viridiplantae > Streptophyta > Pinopsida > Pinales > Pinaceae > Picea > Picea engelmannii. The sequence continues at coordinate 227,492 of ML795014.1, read as the reverse complement.
ATAACCGAGTCAAAATTTATGACCCTCGAAAATCCCTACACCATGCTTGTAGTTGTCGCACTGACGTAGGTGGTGGAAAATCAACAATAAAAACAACCTTTGCATGATCCACCAAAATTCCTTGTTTACATACTACATGGACCAACAAGATACCAAATGGTGCGCAGAAAATGCACTTCTTCAAGTTCAAAGAAATCTAGAACTGTCAACATATTTCCAACATCAAGTGCAGAGTTTCAACATGGTCTTTTAACAAGCTGAACATTCTCCAATCGTCCAAATAGACTTATCGGAACTTATGAATAAATTCTTTAAAAGTTGTGACAAGAACTCGGGAAAATACTGCTAGCACATTTTTTAACCCAAAAGGCATGACTGTATACTGATAACATCCCCATTTTGTCTCAATTGTTGTCTTATGTCGATCTTCCTGCGCAATCTTAATTTGGTGATACCCAAAGAATTCATCTGTGAATGAGTAGGCTTCTTGTCCTCCTACATTTTCCAAAACTTCATCTGTAAACAGAGTAGGAAATGGGTCATGTAAGCAAGCATCATTCAATTTCCTCAGATCCACACAAATTATGATTCCACCTATTTTCTTATCATGAATCACCATTGAGTTGATCTATTTTGACTCTGTGACAGGTTCAATAATCCTCGCTTCCAACATTCTATCTATTTCTTCTTTCACCTTTTGCTTATATACTGGGTTCAATTGATACGGTCTCTACTTCACTAGATTGGCATCCAACTTGAAAGGAATCTTCATCTCCCCTAGCTTCCCAACAATCCCTTTCATTCCTGAGAATGTAGTCAGAAAGAGTTACTCGTATTCGTGTAGTAAATAAACAATCTTCTCGATAGTTTCTTCATTCCAGTAATCTCCATTGTTTGCAAACTTGGGGTTATATTTCGTACCAATATTCACTTTGCGCATTCTCAATGGATTTGCATACTCAAGAGACTCAAGTTTGAGACCTCTACAACACGCTTTCCTTTGGTTTTTGGTATTTGTAAATTTCTTGAGTCTTCATCTTCCTGGTCTTCTCCAACAACATTATACCATTCCAAAACCTCTTGAATAGTCACAAAATATCTGGGTGCACTACATAAGGTTGTTAGTATCTTCGAATCTTCTGACGTAAATATCTTGGTCATGATAATCTATAGAGCTATGTCTATCGAAGGGGTATCATCTTCAAACTTGAAAGTTACTTTAAAGTTGCAAGTCAACTCTTCCCAATCTGTTGTTCCTATGTGTACTTCCAATTCTAAGTACCAATTCTTCTAAATCTGACGCGCATGAACAGATGATTTTCCAACTAAGTACAACTTCTCCAATAAGATTAATATAGTCATCCATGCGCATAGTCATACTATAAATGTTATCGAGTTATTTTCCCCTTGTTGGTTCCACAAATCTCTTTCCTTCTGCGGGATCTAATGGGGCAGTAACTCTCAAGTTTGCTACTTCAAAGATCATTTGTCTCTTCTTCAGATCAATAATAGTCTGGTTATCAAAATCCCAATCGAGTCCAAGTAATGTTAGGTAAGGTTTTATACCATCCACTATCTCAATTACTTCAAAATATGCTATGTTGCACATTCCATCGATGTTAACATTCACCCCTGTTAGTCTTCCAATCAGGACAATCTTGTGCTGATTTTCTAGCCTCAACTGAATTGGTGACCAAATCAAATTTGGTTTGCCCATCATTTCCCATGTTTGATTTGAATTACATTCACATCATATCCCATATCCAAGATGATATTATCCATATCATAATCACCTACCTGTGCATTAAGTCAAAATTCCGTATTCATCATTTTCTTGCGTTGTACATGGTTAACTGATTGGTGTGCACTAGGTGCTTCTTTATCTTGTGTGCACTAGTTGATCATCCTACACAGTGTGTTCAATGAAGTTTCATCCTTCATTAGTTCTAAAAAACTCTTTAAGAAATGTTTCAGAGTATTTACCATCTCAACTGTCCTTTCTGTCATCGAGTGGTCATAGGATGGAGGTATGTCATACACAGTGCGACCTACCATACATAGGTTGCAAAGTTGATGCTACCCATTCTATTTCTAGTAGTTCCTTCCTCCCTTGGTTTTAATTGTCTCTCTATCTTCATGGGTCAAACATCAGAGGAGGTTCTGCCACTTTCCTGACCCACCAATTAGTATAAATTCCTTGTTACGTTGCATCAGCTTTTGTTCTTTCTCCTCCATGCGAAATTTATGCTACTCTTGGTCGATCGCCGTTCTCTTTTATTGCTATCCACTGGAAATTTTGGTTCCTCTTTTCCTACCACTTCACAATCAGCTGCAGACAATCTTCCATTGCATGATCCAACTGTAGACTATAGTATGTGCACATCATGTAGGAATTCAGAAAATCTTGCACCAAATGCCCAAGATGGTTATAGTTATAAAAAATAATCATTCCTCTTCCTCTGTCGAATCCTCCTCTTCCCCGACCTCTCAATCCTCCTCTTCCTCCTCGATTGTAGCCTCTCAGAGTATTATATTGTGGTATGCCTCCTTCTGGTCCTTCTTCCTCTTGAACTCTGTATGCATCCTCGGTGCATTCCCTCATGAGATCGAGTGCATGACATTACTTTTCATCATGTCCCACAGACTTACAAATAATACAAAATAAATTCTTTGCATTTCTATGATACTTCTGCATCAAAGGACATACAATCGGGTGATGACCCACTATTCTACATATTTCAGAATATACTCCTCCTCCCAGTGCCAAGGGGATTTGAGGCTCCTATAGCTAAATATTCTTTAAAATTTTGACACTCATTCTTATGATGACCTTTTTTTATGTATGTAACACACCATACTTCTTCGTGCTTTACCTTCCCTTTAGAAATCTCTTGTAATTGAATTATCAATGTTTCTAACTATGACTGAACCTTATCCATCCGTGTGTCATTTTATTCTACAGGAGATGCTTCCAACTTCATGGCAATCTCTATCACTTTTGATTGAGACATAATATTTTGTTGCATCAAGGGGAATCATATATGTGGTATAAATCCTGCAATGAACCATTCTCTATGCTACTCATATGGAATTTGGAAGGTCAATCAATCCATCAATATATTAAATCTCTAATCAAAATCCCATACTGATTCACTCTGCAACTGCTTGATCTCTTTCAGTTCTGTAATACACTGTGATTCATACTTCAGTTTCTATAATTATTTTAACAAGGATTTCCTAATGTCTGCCAACATTATAGCTTGTCCTGCAAGTGCAATGGATTAATACTTCATATACCAAAGTAACAATCGGTCTCTAAATGTCGTCGCCAACTGCACAATTTTCACATCGTCATCTTGGACATTCTTCACTTTCCATATTTATTCATAGAAAAACAAGTGTTGTCCCTGATCTTTTCAACTTTATCTGTGAAAGACAAACATTCACAAAGTGGGGTTGCCATCGTGTACTGCACAATATTCTTCCTTGGTGACACTACCCGAAGCTTTGTTTTCATAATACTTCCACTAATCTGACTAAATTTACTGCTATATTTTCTTCCTTCACGAACTACAAGTGACAAAGTTTCATATCTTACCTTAGTTCTCATAGACGCACACAGGGTCATGGGTTCGACGCAGAGTCTGGCCTGAGTGGGATGTAATGGATCTCCTTTTGCTAGACTGAGTGGAAAATCCTTTTCTTTTTCCTCTGTGCACGATATTCCCTCGATATTCTACACTAGTTTCTCTTTCCTCAACCTCACTTTGTTTCTCTTCTCTATCATCTACATTCGTTTTCCTACTGTACCGAAATATTTTTCCACTGCACAATACTCCAATCTCTTCTTCCGTCGCACATTCTTCTTCTCTAGGAATCCTCATCCCATATGTTTCTCATTCATTTTTTCTTTCATCTCTCTTCTTCATACACTCATACCATCCCCTGGTCATCCCTCAACCCCCATATCCACGCAAAGGCGCTTAGCTTCTAGGGAAATCAGATTCCATCTTCATAACCCCCTTATCACATAACAACATCTTGATCCAAGTAGATAGTGATTTCAAATATCTTTTGCATGGACCTTTAAAGAACTCTCTTTCATCAACACTATATGAGTGGGTACAATCTATAGAAAACTCAGTAATATAACCCCCCAATACACTTTCCATCCAAAAATCAACTGCGCACGAGATTCGGTTACTTACAATATTAACTTTCTGAATCAACTCAAGGGTCCAATTCCTCGGAACAATGGTGTGGAATGTTCCATTATTTTCAGATAACCTTTTTAACCACTCAACCAAAACATCTAGGAAATCAACAAAGAAAATCTCATGTAAGTTTGTGAATACATACCTCTACAACCATTGCTCCAAAATGATCCACGGGTTCTTATTATGATATTTGGAAAACTTGCGCTCTTTTGCGTCTAACCACTATATGATCTCTTCCTTAGTCGGCCTCCACATTCCCCTCAATCAAAAATCACAGTCTCAAAATTGGAACCATTTCTTGGCACGCAGTGGGAAGACCTGGGGTTCAAAATTAATTCACCAACAAAACCCTAAGATACCGGCCCTTTTGGCATCACCCACAAATAGGTGAAGTCTCACCCAAGGTATCTATGGGGACTACAAGAACCAAGTTTCCGTAGTCGTGAAGGGATGGGAGGAATTAATCATAAACATTACACTTAACATTTGTTCATAATACCATTTATCATGTGTGCAGAAACATTAGAACATATAACATATTCATATTAACCAAACATACATTATGCGCATGCAATAAATAGAATAATAAACACATCACAACACATAATAACACATATACACCAAGATTTAATGTGGTTCACCCAAGATGGGATACATCCACATGACCATCTTCTTATATTATTCATAATCATCTCTTACAAATTATGTGCACTACGCTCATACATTATTCCCTTGTCATTCTTCTATGCTTCTATCTGTCTTTGTTCACTCTTACATTCACGTATAGAATGCACACTTAGTTCTTCTTACTCTCTCATATGTTATTTCTTTTTAAATTAAGTTACTTCTCTATCCCAACCCTTACATATTTATACTATTACATTAGGGACTATCCCATATCAATTGACCCAAAATGCCTAATGGATTCAATGATCTTCCTCCTTTCATGTCCATTGGTCCTGAAAAATGTGCTAACTGTTTTTCCTTCTTTTGTGCGTGCTCTGCAGCTCCCAAATATGGTCCCAAAGAGTCCTATCCCAACAGTCAAGTATTTTGTTTGAGAAAATGTCTTCTCTCCCATTTACTTATTTGGTATCAGATCTGTTTCATCCTTGACTCTCTCAATAGAGGGGTTGTGATCATGCTAATTCTACAATGATAATCCTCTATACGTAGGATTAGTGGATGAGAGTAGATTTTTTTTTTTTGTGAATGATTGTTTGGCATGTGAAGAGAATTTTTGTTGTTCGCTATTACATTTTCATATTTTTTTTTTCATGTGAAGAGCTGAGCGTTGAGATATGAAATCATTGTGTGCAATGATCTGTGTTTTTGTTTGCATTTGATGTTGCATTCGAACCAGAAATCACATGGATATCTATCTTGATCGAGGAGAAAATTATTGGATATTTGTTGCTGGAAAAGTTCAATTTGCATATCTATCATTGGATTTACAAGAGACACAAATTGTTGTTGAGGGAAGAGTCAAAATATCAAATCGTTGGTTGATTCATTGGCCAAGGAAAGACAAGTGGATTAGTTACTCAAGTCCAAAGTCCCCACTGTTAGCAGTGAAACCATCAATTTGAGAAGGAGCCTCCATTGGAATATCTATTTTTGCTAAGTGTGCCATTGTTTTCCATTTACTGGAGACCTTTGAAGGAGATGGTTTTTCTTTGCATTTACTTTGGAAGACTACCATATTTTATTGTGTTCCGTAAAACTTGGGAATTATTTTCCCATGCATGGATGTCCGATTCTTTCAACATCAACATCATATGTTTTTTTTTTCTTTGGCATGCATTCTTATTGTGATGTGGTTGGTTTCCATCCCAATTTATGGAGAAAATGTTGATACTTGTTTGCAGAACATTGTGAAGGAAGCAGTAGCCAGTAATTAGTAGCATATGATTTTTTGATTGATTGCAAGTATGGTATATTTATGAAATGAATTATGAAGAACCTCTTATAGAACAAGGTAACTTAACTTTAGCTAGTGGTTCTTGATGTATGTGGTGCCACAAGGACACGTCACTAGATTGGTTGGGCCTATAGCTTGTGTTTCTTGGAGGATGCAATGACCCAAGAAAAATGACCATTGGTTATGTGTACAATTTGTGTATGTGAAAAAAAGGTCAAGTTGTATGATTTTCTACTGGATACCTTCAGTATCTAGACTAATTTCCTAGATAATTGGAAAATACAATGACAAACCATGTACTTCAATATATGGAAGTATCTCAATAGAATGATTCAATATATAGACTATTCTTTGGGGTATGTCAAGAATAATCGATCCTACAAATACATCATTGATGGTGAAAAAAAATTATATCTTAAATTTGTAAGGTACCAGATGTAATTTAGTATGAAGAAACCAAAATATTCATCAAAATACTAATGGAACAACAAAATATTGAGAATAGAAACATCAACAATAATACCTTTATTAAAATAAAGAAATGTTCACTTGCCTCTTCGAGGGGGAAACCTCCAATAGAGCAGCACTCTATTACAATAATTCTCAAGAAAAATATTTCTCATGCCTCCTACTCTTATTTATACTAATTCTATCTTCTAAATAAAATTCTAGAGGAATATCTTTCTAGAAGTGGAAGCTTCTATTAGGTCTTCTTACATTGTCTTGTTCACATTTATTAAATAAACCTTATTAATTAATGTTGGTCTTCTTTACATGGAAAATAAATTATTCTACCTATGTGAGGGGTTAGGGAGGTTAGGTCCCTAACATGCCCTCCCCATTGAAGAAAAACATTTTCCTCAAGGCTTGAGATGAGGAAATTGTTTCAAAATGGTGACCGTCTCTCAGGTGGCATCTTTTGGAGTCGTATCTTTCCACTGAAATAACACTTCCTTGATGGTGCACTAACAGAGACGATGCTCTAGTTGATCCAATATAGCTTGTGGATGCAACCAAATGGAACCTTCTTCATCCAACTCAGGGAGATTGGTTTGATTTTGTCACTTAGTTCCAATCACTTTCTTTAAGCATGAGACATAAAAATCAGGATGGAGCTTAGGCCACATGCATGACTCGCTTGAGAATTGTATAAGGACCATACAATTTGGGAAAAAGTGTATAACAATGTTCATATTTGAGTGAATTCTTCTTATAGGGTTGTATACGAAGAAATGCCTGGTCCTCTTCAACAAATTAGTGTCCAAAATGACCTTGATCTACTTGTTGATTCATGCGATTATGAGCCATGACCAAATTTTATTTGAGATTACGGAGAATGGTTTCTCGAACTGTAATATTTTTTTCAACTTCCTGAACCTTAGAGACACCTGACATATATGAGAGAACCGATGGTGTATTTTTTCCATAGATTGCTTCGAAAGGAGTCATGTGAGTAGTTGTATGGTAAGATGTGTTGTATCACCATTCAACTAGGGGTAGCCATTGAGCCCACTAATTTTGTTTGTCCAATGCAAAGCAATGAAAATATGTTTTCAAACGCTGGTTGACAACTTCAATTTGGTCATCAGTCTGGGATGATAGGTGATGCTGATATGCAATTGAGTTCTGTGGAGCCTAAAACATTCTTTCCAAAAATTGTTGGTGAAAGTTGGATCTCTGTCAGAGACAACAAAATGAGTCATTCCATGAAGTTTGAAGATATTATCCATGAAAATTTGAGCCACTGTGGATGCAGTGAATGGGTGTTGAAGAGCACAAAAATGAGCATATTTGGAAATACTATCTATTACCACCATGATGACTGACTTATTTCCTGATTTAGGTAAGCAAACAATGAAATCCATAGAAATATCCCTCCAAATAACAGGGGGAATCAGAAGTGGTTGAAGTGTTCCTAGAGATTTAATGGATGTTTCTCCCTTGTTGTTTGACATATATCACTCATCCAAAAAGGGGCGAACGTCCTATTTCATACGATCCTAGAAAAAAGAACGTTTGAGTCATTCATAGGTTTTGGTAAACCCGGAATTCCCAATTATGTTTTAAGAATGAAGCTCAGAAAGGACCGTGGATTTAAGTTGCAATTGTTTGCTTAAATATAGATGGGCTTTGTAGAGAAGCTCTTCATTGTTCTAAGAGTACCCTAGATAAGTTGGGGAATGGTGTTGCAATTTTTGGATCAGGATAGAAAGTTTGGGGTCTTGCATCCATTCCTAGCAAACATCTTGGAGCCAATCTTATACAATGAAGGAGAGGGAAAAAATGGACCCTTCTTCTTCATACTTCTGGGGAAGAGAGTCAGCAACCACATTTTTTTCCCTTCTTGTAAATGATCACATAATCATATCCAAATAGCTTGGTCACCCACTTTTGTTGCTCCAGGAATGAAATTCATTGTTCCAGAAAATACTTGAGGCTTTGATGATCAGTTTTAATTTGGAAGTGTTTCCCCAATAGATAAGGACGTTAGAGATCCATGGCATGCAGAATAGGAAACATTTATTTTTCATAGATTGATTGGGCCAAATGTCTCTCCAAAATTGTTTTTCTAGTGAAGGCCAAAGTCCTACCATCTTTCTTGAGGATGGCCCCAATTCCTTTCCCTGAAGCATCACATTCCAAGACAAAAGTATTTGTGAAGTCAGAAAGTGCTAGGACTTGAGTCCTACACATAACCTTATTCAAGGCATGGAAGGATTGATCAATTGTTGGTTTCCAAGTGAAAGAATTTTTTTTAAAGAGAGAAGTGAGAGGTGTGATAATTTTTCCATAATTCTGAACAAACTTGTGATAATATCCCATTAAACCCAAAAAACCATGCAATCTCTTAAGAGTTTCAGGGTGAGGCCAATCTTGCATAGCTTCAATTTTCTTAGGATCCACCCATACACCATTATTGTCAACAAAATGACCCAAGTACTCCATTGTCGAGGATCCAAAGGAACATTTAGATTGTTTGAGGAAAATTTGGTGCTAAGAGAGTAGATGGACAACTTGATACACATGGGTGAGATGGGTTGTCCAAGTTTTACTATAGATGAGAATATCATAAAAAAAAACTAAGACAAAATGACAGAGAAAAGGAGGGAAGACATGTTTCATGAGACTTTTGAAAGTGGAGGGAGAATTACATAGGAAAAATGGAATTGCAAAGAAATCACAGTGACCCTCATGAGTTCTAAATGCAGTATTTGGAATGTCTTCCTCTTTCATACAGATCTGATGGTAGCTAGAATGAAGATCAATTTTATTAAAGTAGTGAGCAATGCTCAATTCAACCATTATATCATCAATGACAGGAATGAGAAATTTATCTTTGATGGTGATTTTTTTGAGGGAGAAAAAGTATGGATACATGAACCAAGTTTCTTCTCTCTTGAACACCAAGAACACAAGAGAAGAATAAGGGCTAGTACTAGGACAAATAACACATGCATCGAGTGATTCTTGAACAATTTTCTCATTTTCATTATTTTGAGAAAAGGGATGGCGATAAGGGAAAACATTGGGAGAAAGACTGCTTGGGACTAGAGGAATGGAATAATCATGAACACCACGGGAAGGGGGAAGGCCATGGGTAGTGGAAAAAATAGCTAGGTGTTTGGAGAGGATGGATTGGAGGTTGGGATGCACAAAGGGTGTCTCAACTACTTGAATAGAATGGACTTGGGAAATAATTCCCAAATGACTTTTTTTGAGGATCTTTTCCATTCGATGGGAACTGATGATATCGAGGGAGCATATTGTGATGCCTTGGAACTTGTATTGTTTTCCATCATGTTGTAATTGCATTTTTAATTCCTTAAAATCCACGAGGATGGGGTCGAGAGTGCATATCCATTCTGCATCGAGCACAATGTCACAACCTCCCATGTTGAGAGAAAACATATGAGATTGCAGGTTGTACTGACCAATTTGGAGATGCACATTTTCACAATGCCCACCACATTTCCTAGAACCTCCATTGGCAATCATGATTTTAAAATTATCGACTGCATGGATATAACAATTGATTTCCTAGGAAATGAAACGATGAATATAATTATGGGTGTTGCCACTGTCAATAAGGATGATGACCTTCCTATGCTTAATGTAGCCAATGAGCTTGAGAGCTTGGAGAACAAAGAATCCAGTGAGGGAATGCAATGAAATCATTGGTTCAAATTTTGAATTAGAGGGTGGAGAAGAAGCATCGGGTGGGGTTAGTTCTTCCACAAGGGAAAAGTCAACCTCCTCATCAGTGGAATCCTCATAAATGGTCATAAAAATATGATGTTCCTTACACTTGTGCCCCATAAAATATTTTTCATCAAAATTATAGCAAACACACTTGAGTTGGCATTCAACCATTTCTACCCTAGATAATTTTTGGATATTGAGAGGATTAGCATGAGGGGTAGGACTGTGTAATACCCCTATTTCACCCAATTTGTAAATATAACTATAAATGGCCAAGAGACTATGGAATACTAAATATGTGTGAATGTTTGATTTGATGAACCTTTGTATAAAAGGGTCAATGTATGAAATTTTTGTTATTAATAGAAATTGGATATGTGTTGCGCAACTGTTTAAAGGAAGAGTTTTCCAAGATAGACCATGGATGCTATGAGAGAGATGATGAGGGTTAAAAACCAATAATGATTGAGATGACCCTCACGAAGCCAATACCTATTGGGTGTAATCGCTCAACAGTCCTCTGACCTAGAAATGAATTACCAGTCAGACTGGTAGATGGAAGGCCATCCTCAAGAGTTAATGAGGATATGGGACAGGGTACCCATCTGTAAGGCTTTTAGGCCTGACCAAAAATTAGGATTCAGACTCATGCAACCTTGTCGAGGAAGGAAAGAAATGAGGTAATTCGGGGGACAAAGATAGAGATGCAAGATAGCAGAGTAGAGAGAATAATCTTGAGAAGAGAAGAAAAACATGTTTTCGACTCTAGAGTAGAGAAAAAATATGAGAAATAAGCTTGTTTTGGTTGTAAGAAGCCTTGGGAAGGGTCTCGCTACAAGCTGATAAATGAGGTTGATGAGTGACTGAGGAAGTGCTCATGCAGACCTCCTTGCTTGGTGTAGAGGAATCCGGTTGCCAAGATCCTATGGGAGGAGGAGAGTAACCTCTGTCCCTGACTGTCGTGAAACAAGGAGAAAGAATGTCTCTTAGAGAATCATGGTCTAGATCGGGGGTGGCTAGTGGTAAATCCGCCAGGAGTGGTTATTCCTATGTGTTATCACTGAAATTTCGTCCGCACAGGGCGACAAGAACTCCGCATCATCAGCACAGAAAAACAGTCATTCATGGCACAAAGATTAGTTCCACAGCACAGCAAAAGAGCCAAGACTATACAAAAATGGCTAAAAAATTAAAAAGCGCATTGCACCCACTGAGAACGCGCGCATACGCGCAACATCATCGTATATCGGGCGCATAAGCGCGGCTGTGGGGTGAAAAACCCGCGCGCCTGCCAAACGATGCATTTATGAAACTGGTCGGCCTCCCAACCACTATTGGATTAGCTCCCAAGTCGATTTGACATCAAATCCGAGCTCAATCTGCATGGGGAGGCTGGTCAAAGACCTAATGGTGCCCTAAAGGGCCTCTTTTCACATTCAAAAGGGGTTGCATAATAGCTCAAAGCTTGGATATAAAAAGCCATGAATGACCATCATTTCTTCAAGGAATTCTTTGTATTGTTATGCTGTTGAGATTACTAGAGACTCATTCTTTGGTAATAGACATAATCAACACCATTTCATAAGCTTTCCATCTCTCACTAGAGTGGATAAGCTTGGAGTTCTTTCACTCACACTTTCATCTTTCATTTGTAAGGAGAGCAATCCGTTGAGGGCCTCAAGAGCCTTCCATTGGAGAGGGAAGGGACCCAAGTCCTCTTTCTCCTTTGTGTATCTTTGGATTTCATCAATCAGACCAGCCTATCTATTGGTGATATTGTTCCATTGTCACTTGTTTTTAGTTTTTGTTTTTATGCTCATGTTGTTATTTAGTTTTTGTTTAATTCTTGTTAATAGCTTTATTGTTTTCTTTCTAACCTTTTACATTACAACTATCATGACTAGCAGAGCCCAACTAGGCATGTAAGTGCTCACTTTTTGCTCACACATTGACGAAAAGAGCACGAACACTATGGTTGGGAGGAAACATGCACCCCTTTAACAGTTGCTTCACATTTTCCAGTTCTGATAAGTATTTTCATACTCTGTGTAATATATTATATGTGATGATTGAATTTATGTGTTCATGGTTAAGTCTTGCAGTGTTTGAACAGTTAATAGAAATGCTCATTTTCCTCTCTAAACTGTTGTATTTACTTGGTATTCGATTTACCTCGGTTTAGCTGCTAGAAAGTTATGGGATGTGAATCCACAGGAGAGTCGGGGTAGGATTAACTAAAACGTCTAAGTCATGCCGATCTTTTGAGTTTACATTAGCGGGAATTTCAAGTTCAACTCTGTGGGAAAAAGGGCGTTTCCTTCAGAATATCCACCCATCTAACCGAGGGCTCATGCCCATGTCCTTAACCCACTTACTTCTAAAAGGATTAGTGCTTAGCCCACAAGAATTTCCAAAGGACCCATATGACCAAGGCTTGGGAACCTTGCGCTAGCCAAAAGGAGATAAGTCTCTCTGGCTTTGGAATTCCGGGAGTCTAGAGTTCTAGGGGTGTTGTGACCTTAAACAAATCTTGGCTAAGAGTAGAGATTACAAACCAAGGTTCATTAGGGGATCCATATGAACAGGGTATGGGAACCCTGCGCTAGTCCGAAAGGATCTAGCCCTTTTGGCTTCAGGACTTTAGAACTTATGACTCCATAACCCTTGAAAACAGCCGAAGGCCAGAGTTGTGAATAGATGAGGGTCGTAAATCTGGGGATCAAGTGGATACCTCTCTCAACAGTTAGATTGGACTTAGGAAGGGTAGTGTTAAGTACTTCAGATAAATCCCACTTCTGGAGAATAGGGGTGGTCTAGTGCCGAAACTCCTAAATGTCGAAGTCGCATAGTTAATATGGACCTTTGATAATAGAGGGACGCGTGTCCACAGATCAATGACTATCCGAAAGTTTGGGTATTCGCTGGTATAGGGATGCGTGAATTTGCTCGGAGCTCTGCAAGCCAGAGTAAATCCTATCCATGAATGCTAGGTACATGTGGCGATAGATCGGGTGTGGTCCGGAGAGGAAGCTAGAAGATACACGTCAAACTACCGAATGTCTAACTTCTAAAGTAATGTGGGCCGTCGATTCTCAGATCCTTCGGGATCCCTCTTAGTCATCGATCTAAAGACTCCGTTGAGGACTCCTCTCAACTTCCCAACCAACCGGGAACACGTTGTGGAGAGACACGTGGCCCCCACTTGTCCCTTATCAAAAGTCACCCGTTGAACTAGATTCATCGGATGAGAGGCCACGTGGCAGGAGATCCTACAGTCTGAAGACTTGGTACTCCGAAGGAAGCTGGCCAAGAGTTTTCAAGGTGTGAAAACTCTCGAAGTTGCAAAGGGTGAAGTGAATCTCAATCCTTGATAGGTAGAGGACATGTGGCGCTAGATCCAAGAGTCCTAAGACTTGGTTCTTCGTTGGATTTGTGATGCAAGGAGTTGGTAAGCTCCAAATCCTAGAGCCTCGAAATAACGAGACTTGTGGATCAATGGATCTACATGGATAGATCTCAACCATGAGATTTGAAAGAAGTGAGAAGACTATATGTCGGGGAAGTTGACGTGGCTCGTTGACATCATCCAGGGTGACGTGCACCCACAACTAAGGTGCCACGTGTCACCCGGATATTGATGATTCACATACCCCTTATGCCTATTAGAGCATGACATGTGTCACCCCCTAATGAGGACACGTGTCACCCCAGGCCCTCGCCATGTGTCAACTTATGGTTCGGGCCCTCCTGTCCAACGTGGTTGGTGATGCGACCAGGACTCTGGGAGTCTAGGACTTCAGGAGTTCGGAAGATTTTGGACACAGTATAGTAAAGGGGCGTTCAACGTTGATCGTCGATTTTCGAACAACCAAAACATTTAACGTCGATTGTCGAGGTCTGAATGTCGAAAAGGGGACGTTCAATGTAAACCACTGAACACCGATCGTCGAATGGCCAAGGCCACATGATGAGATTTAGGGACTTCTGGGAGTGATAAAAAGGGGTGTTCAACACCGAACACCAAATACCCCAACTAATAATCGCCCGGGTAACTTCGGGAGGCAATAACTTGTAGACCAGAGGTCAGATTTTAGTGTGGTGGTGACCGTTAGAAAGATCATGGCGAACAATAGCCAATGGAGATCTCAAAATTAGTATTTGAGATAGTTAGGAAAAACAAAAAATTGATTCCCCATCCCTAGAAAGGGTATTTAGGGGTTGGGTGTGTTATAGATTGGTAGGTCGAGGGCGAGGAAGAAACAAGGATTTTTAGTTCTAGGAAAAGACAAACTATTGTTGTTTCTTGGTACATTGAGTAGCTTCCAACCAATGGGATCTGCGCCATCAAATTTGTTCGCCTCCACTGGCGGAAGACGTAGATCACGATGAAGGGAGTTGGACTGCAAAAGTCTAGTAATTGGAAGAAGAAACACCTTCTAGGTTTAAAGTTTGTTCAGATGAGGTAAGGTAGTTAGGAATATTCAATTTTGTGAAGAGTTGGGCATCAAAGGATTAAATCTGGCTATCGAGATGGCTAGTGATGTCCTTCCTTGTGTATTTCATGTCCTTCTTCATGTCTTGTTTCATGTTTTCCATTTTGACGTCTAGACTAGAATTGAGGAAGGTTTCAAGGTCTTGGATGCAGGTGTGTTCCATGTTGAAGATGAAACACATGAATGGGGCGGGTGGGTCCACACAGAAATATATCATTGGTGAAGAGTGCCACTACAATTAGGGAAAAGAGAGGAATCTAATGGAATAGGTGGGAGATAAGGGTGTTGGAAAGGGTGGGTGGGTCCACGGAAAAACAAAGGATTAGAAGTGATATATACCACTGCAATCAGGGTGAAAATGGGAATCCAATGGGATAGGTCCAAATAAGGCGATCGGGAGGGGATCAGGTCCACAGAAAAAAAAATGGCTTAAAATGATAGGTACCACTATGATCAAGGTGAAGAGAGGAATCCAATGGGATAGGTCTCGAACAAGGGTCTCAGTGGGACTACTATACTCTTATTTTCTTTTTACTTCTGCATAGTTATACTGTAGCATGAGGAATACTGCAGTGACAAATGTCTCAAATTGTTAACAGAAAAAATTATGTAGGAATTTTTCAATCAGAATGTAGGAGGTAGGGTTTTGCAACAAAATATCTCATCTATTCCTTTTCTATTGTGTTTCTTTCCATGGGTTAGGTTTTACAGGGTTCCTAGAGACAAGGGTTTTCCATGTGCTATAGCTATCGGATATACGTGCAGGGTCGAACAATAGTACTCAGTCCAATATCTTAGGTCACCAACTAAGGAGGCTCGAGCATACCCTTATCTGTACTACTCGATTACCCAAGTAGTAGATAGTATCTTCCCAAGTGTTGTTCTCGGTGTCACTATAGCATTCAGGAAATCGATCAACTGATCTAGTGTTGGTTTCATAAAAACTAGGGGGCTCCTAATATACCTGCCAATACATGGGAGTGATTGGTGTGTACTGATTATGTCTGATGTTGTACTACTTGAGGGTACCAAAAAGGGCTACATAGGTTTCCAACAAGGTGAAATGTTTGTTCCTAGACAACCCCGTGAAACGTTTTGTATTTCCTATGTGTAGTTTTCCCCACCATAGTTTTACATATTGAGCGACAAATCTATGTGCTTTAAAGATGCCAGCAGTACACGTCTCTACCTTGGAAAAAAATTCCCATAGTTTCCGTAGAGGAAAGTGCTCGGATACCAGTTGCGAGGTACCATATATAATGTAATATGCACAAACATAAATATTCGACAAAATACCAATGGAACAAAAAAATATTGAGAATAACAAAACCAACAATAATACCTTTATTGAAAGAAAGCAATGTTCATTTTCTTCTTCGAGGGGGCAACCTCCATCAAAGCAACACTCTATTACAATAATTCTCAAGGCAAAGATTTATCATGCCTCCTACTCTTGTATATACTAATTCTATCTTCTAAATATCATTCTAGAGGAATATCTTTCTAGAAGCGAAAGCTTCTATTAGGTCTTCTTACATTGACTTGTTCGCATTTATTAAATAGGCCTTATTAACTAATGTCGGCCTTTATTACATAGAAAATATATTATTCTACCTACATGAGGGATTAGGGAGGTTAGGTCCCTAACAAAATGGACCAAGTGGGAGATCAGGTAGATGGTTGAGAAAGAGCTGAGTCTATGAGAGTTCAAAGTGGGTAGAAATGCTTATGAAGACCAAACATAGATCAAAGTTCAAATATATTTTTAAGTGATTTTAGTATTGTTATTTCTGATGTAGGCATTAAGGGAGAGTGTACTTGAGTTGGCTCTAGGATGTATTAGCTAATATTAGAAATCTAGATCCACTATTCTCTATCTAAAACATTCAGCTATTCCTATAAATATGTAATTTGTTTGAAACAATAATATTAAGTGTGTGAAGTATTTTGTTTGAGAAAATGTCTTATCTCCCACACACACACACACACACACACACACACACACACACATATATCAAAAATATTTTTTTACATATTCATATCTATAAAAGTTTTGAATTTCCAATTTTATTAGTGAGATTATAACTAACCAGAATTTTTTACTTTCCCAAAACAATTATTATTGGAATGAGAGGATCCTATTGTTGATGAAATTGCAATTTTCCATTATTTGAATTTCATTTTTAATGCATAGATGAATCCAGCCCCTGAAAAAATCTTTAATCCATCCTAATTGTGTAATCTCAATAACTAATATCTACAATTCCATAACTCCTTCAAATTTCTTAATAGTTTCTAAACAAAACTATCAAAAAACTTAGTGGAAAAATGTTCAAAATTTCCAATATTTAAACTACCGCGTTAATATATATTTATCTATATAATAGATACATAGCTAGTATGATATCGACACAGACATAAAGTCGAAGATTCTTGTCATGGCTTCCATGACGATGATAAGTCAAGAGCCACTGCCCCTTCTGAAAAGCAATGCTGACATTTAGTACCAAATATGAGCTGGAATTTCACTCAAATGATGAGCACTATTTTTCCATTGCCTCCATGCAAAGTGTGCCACTAAAGATGAGCAGTTCTTTTCTCACTCAGAATGCTCCTTTGATTCACTCAAAGGAAGTAAGACACATTACATTGCATGGGAATTTGACTAAATATGTATATTATGATGAGAACCCACTCATGAAAACTCTTCATGTACTTTGTGCGTTCCAAGGAGGAATTTGAATGACAGAAAACGGATCCATGATTTTTTTCCAGAAATCGCAGAACAACAACACCATTAGAAATCCATTCACTCACATCGTTGACTTTCATATATGGGTGGCACTTGAGTCTGCAAAATTTACATAGAAAGTAAGAACACATGCACACACCGCCATTAACACAACGTCTTTTTCATGACGATCGGAAGGCTATAGGAGCGAGGGTGGCATACGTTGTTATTTTATTCACTGAAAAAAATATCAGAGGAAAATGGGGATGCACACATGATTGATACTCTCACTGCTCAAGCAGCAACCATCAGTTTAGACGTGATTGGAAAAAACATCATTAACTTTTAAAGGTTTGCATAATAATCCAATTAGTTTCCATCAGAAAAAGCAGTCGGGGGTCGTCCATGTACCACATTTTTTCCATAGCAGGGCCACTCATACATCATTCTTTTCCATGGCAGGGCCATTCAGACACCATGTTTTGTCCATGGCAGAAACATTTGCGTACAAATTCGACTTTGAATACGTGAAAAAAAACTATATATAACAAAATAATCAAGCACATTCATTTTTTTTACAACGTACGTACTTTGTGGTGTTCCATATAAACAAGTTTACTACACATGAGTCACAATAAGAATAACCCCATGAAATTTCAACTCAAGTGGATGGGAAGTAAATTTTTTTTTTTTTCTCAGTAATTATTCTTGGGTAATACAATTGTTGGTGAAATCACAATTTTAGTTTCCTTAAATCGCGTTTTTGAATGCATAAATTGATTCATTACCATCAACTACAACTACCTATAGTTATTTACATCATGGTTCATAGATTTTCAAAACTCACAAAATAGAATGTGTGTAATCTTCTGATACTTCTGGACGGTTTGATTTAAGAAGACTCATAATAAAGGCACCACTAGACTTGCAAGGAAATCAAACAATTGTGTTTTTTCATCAACCTTAAACATTAAATGACATCTAGGACCATCTTATCCTCTATGTAAGGGGTCATTAATATATTGTAAACTATAGGATGGAATTTTTATGAGGAACTCATGTGTCCATGAATACCTGAAACACAAAAGAAGTTAAATGTTACTTTATAATATTATCAGAATGACATATATAAAAATTGACTACAGGATAAAACAACACCCAAAAGTATACAATAACCAACATGGATATTCATATACCTAGTACATAGAGCAATTCCATCATAAGTAGTCTATCATCCTTACATGAAACACTTAAAATAAGTTATTCATAAAAAAATAATAATAATAACATATTTAAATCCCAAGAGTCATTGTTTCCTTGGTTATAGTGATGAAGGGGACAACTGGCTTCGAATTGCAACACCTCAGAACAAAAAAAAGATATCCATAAAATTATTTTACACACGATTACTTCTTCATCACATAAGAAACGCACAGAAGGTTTTCAAAACACAAAGTTAAAACACTTCTTGATTTATTCATCATCCATGTGATTCTTTATATCTGTGTGTGAACAAATAAAATAGATTTATCTATTTGGATGCTACAAATTGGGAACCTAAATTAGGTAGAGTGATTTTCCACCAAATTGTAAGTTTTATTGTACTTAGCCTTTCTACAACAAACTTCCCCCTAGTCTTTTAATTCACAGACCAATAACATTACTAAATCAGTATTTCACTATTGAATTTTTGAATACATAACAACTCTTGGCACCCACCATACCTACCCCACACAACACAAAGAGTTCTTCTTTTTCTGTTCAATAGTCCCTCACAAGCATCCTTCCTCTGGTACTGTCCAGGTTGATGTCCATTAAATTTTCTTAGGTCTTATCTTTTATCAAAGTTCTAATGGCTTTGTTTCATGGTTCTTCTATCACACAATATGGTAGGCTTCTTTTCTCAGCAATAACTCTCATTTTCTCTCATTTTCCTTCTTCCAAAAATTGGCTCTTCCTTCTTATTCGAATTTTTCTCTTTTTTATGAGTAAAAAATGGATAACAAGATTCCTAAACTAACTTCTTTTTAGTTCCAAAAATTTTTAAACACGTTTCCCAAAATGTAAGAAGTGGTGGCTTAGGTCTAACCGTTGGTTTCATAAATTTAGAGAAAAGTTACATCCACCTCTATATGGATTAAGCTCACCTCAACACCATAAAATATTTAATATTAAATTAATGAAAAAGTAGATAATAAATATAGGTAAGTGGGCATATATGATTCCCTCATGCTCCCTTACCTTTCCCACTCATAGTATCATAGTCCCTTTAAACCCTCTTACCTCAATTAACCCCATATTTTATTAATTCTGTCAAATAAAAATATTTACAAGTGTTCAAAATATTCAAACCACCTTAACATATTTAACTCATGGTGATAAATAAAATATAATAATAAAAAGTATTCATATAAAAAAAAAAAACTTTTGAAGATCAAACTTCAATATTACACTACATGCACTTAATTTATTATTTATGTGAGTTTTTAAAATGTGTACAAGTAATAAAATAATTAATTTGTAAAGCATATATAACCTTTGACCAAATAAATAAAGTTAAAAAATCAATTCCAAACTTTTATTTCTTTTTTATTTTTCCTTTTCTTAAGTTAATTGTAGATCGAATATGTTCTTGATCGATTTTTCACCAAAGTAATTCAACCCACTTAGATTAAAACTCATGAAAATTGAGTTATGTTTCATACATTATATAACGTGACATTGATCTAACTAATTGCATCGAATCCGATGTGAACTAATTGCATCTATGAAGGGACAACCCATCCATCACATAGTCCATACACTCCTTGAAATATGAAGCAATAATTTCCCCCACCATTAAAGAGTAAGATTCAATATTTCCCAATGGTGGTTCTAGAGATGACACTCAATTGAATGCAAGACACTTAATAACATGAGATTGATCTAACTAATTGCATCGAATCCGATGTGAACTAATTGCATCTATGAAGAGACAACCTATCCATTACATATTCCATCTCCTCATTGAAATATGAAGCAATAATTTTTCACCAATGGTGGTTCTTGAGATGACACTCAATTGAATGCAAGTTTTATTGGTTGTACGAGGGACAATTTCAAAACCTATCCAATGAGTTTTTTTTTTTAATGTAGGGACAATCTCAAAATCTATTCAAGGAGCTTTTTAAATGTTTGAGAAAAAAAGGTCCAATCATGTACGAGGAAGCATGTCGAATCAAAATAACATTCTTAAATCACTTCCATTTATTCCACCACCTTTTATTCAAAATCAAATAATATATAGAAAACTTCTGTTCGGTTTCTAGAGGTTCTTTCATGCACCAAAGGGGTTAAATTTTTTATATATGCTTCTTTCATAAGATATAACATGAGGTTTAAAGAAGTTTGAATAAGATATTTGATTTTATTTAGAGTAATTTTGGAAAATGTTGTAAGAATGGTTGCAAACTCGAGAAGAGGCCATTTGATTTTGAAGAGTTCTTAAGGAATGGCATAAAAGTTTAAACACATACTGAAATTTTTTAGGAAAAATGGTTGACAAAAAAGTTTAGACATATATTGAAATTTATAGAAAAAGGGGTTTAATTTGTGGTAGATCTTGATTGGAGTTTGAAATTAAAGGGTTTTGTTTTTTTTTTTTCACTGGAAAAAAATTCTCTTTATATTCAAAAGGATATAAAAGTTTACATATGACAATCATATCAAAATCATAATTCTTATGATGAAGCTTCTTTCTTATCACATTGTAACTAACTAGGATAACTCCTTATCCAAATCCAATAATCTTCCTGCCTCAGTTCTGAAGGTGTATCAACAACAATGTAAAAGGGATATACAAAAACTGATTTCTTGAAGCCACTTCTTCGAAGATTCAACAAGAAAGGGGAGCTCTCATTGCCATCCTCCCACCGGGAAAATCATAATTCTTATGATGAAGCTTCTTTCTTATCACATTGTAACTAACTAGGATAACTCTTTATCCAAATCCAATAATCTTCCTGCCTAAGTTCTGAAGGTGTATCAACAACAATGTAAAAGGGATATACAAAAACTGATTTCTTGAAGCCACTTCTTCAAAGATTCAACAAGAAAGGGGGGCCCTCATTGCCGTCCTCCCACCGGGAATATCATAAATGACCAAGGGGCATTGATAGCCTCTGTTTTGACAAGGTTTCTACATCTCTATTGTCTTCTCTGTAGATGTGAGAGAAGGAAAGACTCTTTATGTGCCTTGATGCTTCTATAGTTCTTTCTTTCCAACACTCCAGAGCAGTCGTCTGGAGATCAACCTTCCCGTTGAGCCAGTCAATAATGACTTTGGAATCACCAAGTAACTGCATCTCATTGATGTCCAGTCTTTGTTCCAAGATGAGTGATGCCCATGCCCCCATAAGTTCTACCTTAGTATTAGTGCCTTGCCCACAATTGAGGGTCCAACGGATAATAGAGTGAAAGTTTAAGAGGATCCCCCCCTCAACAAAGATTACATCCTTGTTGCGCAGCTTCGTCAAACTAGGCAATGACTCTGTCAGTTAGAAGAGTTACTTTGATTCATTGTTATACGGAGTTTGAAAAACATAATATTGAAATGTTTTTGATATTCTTATACGGAGTTTGAAAAACATAATATTGAAATGTTTTTGATATTCTTTAAGTGAAATAAGTTTACTATTTAATTTTCACACAACTAATTGTGAATTGTTTATATTTTTACACAACTAATTGTGAATTGTTTATATGCTTTGGTTAGTTTATTAATGTATATTTGTTTGGATTTATGACATACATAGAAATATGATTTATTAAATAGATGGAAATCCTTAAATTTTCAATATACTATATTTTAATTATTTTGTTTAAATATAATTTATTTTAATTTCGATTTATAACAATCATAGTTAAAAATAATAT
>ML795014.1:191225-202119 GCA_009831015.1 Picea engelmannii | reverse complement strand
AAATGGATAATGATTCTTTTCCAGAAATCACAAAACAATAACACCATTAGAAAGCCATTCACTCACATTGTTGACTTTCATATATGGGTGGCACCTGAGTCTACAAATTTACATAGAAAGTATGCACACACAGCCATTAACACAGTGCTTTTCAGGACGATCGGACGGCTACAGGAACCAACGTGGTATACTTGTTTTATTTATTGAACAAGAAATATCTAAAAATGTTTGTGAATCTTGGATTGTTAACATGTTTCCTTACATTTTAAAGAAATAAATTCTTAATCAAACAAACAAAAAAATTAGATCATACTCCAAATTTTAGAACCATCCATAATAAAAACATTAATTTAGATTAATTTTTTCTAGTGAGTGTTTTACAAAAAAAAAGGAAGGAGTTGTATTGGATGTATGAAATGAAGATGTATGTAAGGAAAATGTTCTCTAGTGCTTAATTTCCATTTCAAATTTGTACTATAAAATTAAATATATTTTTAATTTATAAACGAGAGGCTTATAGCCTATCTGTCTCACCAACACAGAATTTTCTGTTAAAATAATTATAACTTTGGCTGTGTAGATGTCGAAAATTTCTCGACCAATCAAGTCCAAAGTCAAGTCGGAAAGAAGTAATGAGTCACGTCAAGTCTAGAAATGCAAGTTGAAGCAAGTTGGTCGAGTCGAGGCAAGTCGGGTCAAGTTGAGCCAAGTCGAGTCGAGTCGAGCCAAGTCGAGTCGAGTCGAGTCAAAGCAAGTCAGTGGAGTCGAGGCAAGTCAGGTGGAGTCGAGTCGAATAGAAGTTTTCCCAAGTCGGATATCTCAAGTCAAATTTCTTCTAAGTCGAGTCGACCAAGGGATGTCTACTGGTTGATTGGAGAAGGAAATTAGACTAAAAGGGAAAACCAAATCGAATTTCTAATGACCAACAACTAGGAAGAATCTCTGAGAGAGAATTTACTTGCAGACTGCGAGTTGGCATTGCCAATGTTACAAAATTTGACTGAATTCATTGCTTACTTCTTCTTTTCCTCTGATGTTGGCATTGGAATTTCTTTAGTAGGCGGGTCCAGAGGGAAGTTCAAGTCTGGTAGGGTCGTGGCTACTTTGATATCTCATTCTTCACTGCTTCTTTGGCCTTCAGACTCCTGAGATTTGAGTCCTTTATCTTTCTCTAGCCTCTCCCCTTGGCTTCTCAAAAAGTCCACCTCATCTTGGAGTTGACAGATCAAGGCTCAGTGATTTGAGAGAGTTTCCAGGGTGAAATTTAAGGTGGTGTTGTGAGAGTCTAAGTGCATGGCCAGGCGCTGGGTGGTGAGGAAGATATCTCCCACCGTTTCCTCCTCTCGATCTTCTTCGGCTCTGCGTTAGTCCAATCCGACTGTGGCTCTAGATAACGAAGGTAGTTTATCATTCTCTTTTCCAGCGTGGTCCTTGCTTTTGTCTTTATTTAGGTGGCTCAACTTTAAATGCTTTCTTCTCCTGTTCCTATGTGTGGATCACATTCGTTGGCTTTCTCTGTTATGATATTTTTTCCTTCCTCTGATCTTACCACTGTCTTGAGTTGTGTTCTTCCCTTTGTCTTTACCTATCCACCTTATTCTGTGAATTATTCTTTGGCTTGGAGAAACCGAACTCTTCCTGTAGTTTACTAACTTGAGAGCATCACTTACTCTCCTATGGGTTTCTATATAATGGATTGGCCTCTAATTACCCTAGAATTCCCATGCGGTGTCCTTCCTTGTTCATGTAAGGTGACTTTTCTGAAGCTTGAAATGCTACCAATTTTTGTTCCACATGCTCTGAATTCTCACCTCTGTCTTATCCCCGATCATTTGCGCAAGTGGAATTGATGAGAGGATATGGAGGGGAAGAATATAACTGTGCAAATGATCTCACTTGCAGGATCCCATGGGAGACTGGCCTGTTGTTGCATGTGCCTTTCCTGTCTGGATCAACGTACCATAAACTTTGTTTATGGATTTAACATTGTACCTTGGCCTCCCAGGAAAGTCGGGAGTTAGTCCATATCGGCTGCTACACTGGAGTGCACTGTGCATGTGTCTGTTGAGCGTGTGTACATCTTGTGTGAGTTGGATCATTAGGGGTTAAGGGGGCACGAGCATAGTGGTCTTTCCTTTGATTTCCAAGTTCTCTTTACCTTTGCCAATAACTTTGTTTGCTTGATCGTCGGCTTTCCAGTTGTTTGCATGATGGATGTGGCAGAAATGGGTGCTCATGCTTTTAATAGTGTTCCTGATCCTCTCAATGATTCTTTTAAGTGCATAGTTTTTTGAGTTGGTGTTCTTGAAAAAATACCTGATGTTTGTTTTGGAGTCTCCTATGATGGTTAACTTTTAAATATGATGATCCCTCGCGATTTGTGTCCCTTTTAGGAGAGCATAAGCTTCAGCTGCATTATTTTTGGTGATGCCTAGATTCCAAGAGTAAGTAATCATCCTTTGACCTCTAGGGTTAAAGAGAACCCCTCCCACACATGCCTCCCCTCTAAATTTGAAGGACATGGGGGTGGGCTTTGATCCACTTATGTGTGCACGGGTCACGATGCCATTTAATATAGTATCTCTAGGTGAAACCACACGTTTGACCACTACCTCAAGGTTCCCCCATGGCTCCAGGTAAATCCCTCATGAAAATTGAACCTTGCCCAATGGTGAAAAAATCCTCGCTTTCCACCATTGGATCCAACCCCTTTGGGACTAAATTTGAAGGACATGGGGGTGGGCTTTGATCCACTTATGTGTGCACGGGTCACAATACCATTTAATATAGTATCTTTGGGTGCAACCACACGTTTGACCACTACCTCAAGGTGCCCCCATGGTTCCAGGTAATGCCCTCACGAGAATTGAACCTTTCCCAATGGTGAAAAACTGGCTTTCCACCATTGGATCCAACCCCTTTGGGCCTAAATTTGAAGGACATGGGGGTGGGCTTTGATCCACTTATGTGTGCACGGGTCACGATACCATTTAATATAGTATCTTTGGGTGCAACCACACGTTCGACCACTACCTCAAGGTGCCCCCATGGCTCTAGGTAAAGCCCTCACAAGAATTGAACCTTGCTCAACGGTGAAAAACTCGTTGCTTTCCACCATTGGATACAACCCCTTTGAGCCTAAATTTGAAGGACAGGGGGGTGGGCTTTGATCCACTTATGTGTGCATGGGTCATGATACCATTTAATATAGTATCTATGGGTGAAACCACTCGTTCGACCACTACCTCAAGGTGCCCCCATGGCTCCAGGTAAATCCCTCACGAGAATTGAACCTTGCCCAACGGTGAAAAACTCCTCGCTTTCCACCATTGGATCCAACCCCTTTGGGCAAAACCTTGTAATGGGTTATTAAAATGTAGTTTTAGTTTCATTTTAACAATTTAGTCTTGATTCAAGATTTTCTTATTATATGCATAATTCAATGTTCATTTTGATTTTTAATTTTGATTTAAGGATTGAAATTAGGATCTCTAACACATCATGAGAGCCAAACTTTACTTTATTTTTGTTTTTTGTTTTTTTTATATATTTTAAGGAGAATTTAAGGTTACATTTGTTTCTTGTTCCCCGAATGGGGTGTTACATAGTTCATCACATACATGAGATGCCACCCAACATTGAATCCTATGGACACCTAACCCTTCGATTCTTGAGCTAACGACTTAGGTCGATGTGTTTGGAAGTGGCAATGTCATTTCACATAGGGTTCATCACATTCGAAGGGATTTAGGAGCAGAGGAATGTTGTGAGCCTGCACGGAGGAGGTTGACAACCATAATGTCTGGTACTGGGATTTTAATCATTTCATAATGGTCATAACGCAAGTGAGGAGAGATAATTTTATCCATCGTAGGGCCTGAAAACAATGTCATTCTGGCATCGACCTCTACCTAGTGCATTACTGTCGCGGAAGGAAATTGGGAGTCTGGATCTTTCATCTCCGGGAGTGGGTCTAGACTTCTTCTACCATAAATCTTAACAAATATGTAAACATCATGCCGTGAAAGAGAGGATGTTTGAAGCGAGGAAGAGGAACTGACATTCCAGTGGATCGACCTATCTCCATGGTCGAGGGCATGGGTAAGAAGAACTCTCATAGGAAGTGGACCAGATATCCCATTGGAAATTCAAGCAAGGAACAACAGCAGGAAAGTCGACACACCCCAAAATGTTGGGGTTGCAGAATATAAAGGTTCGATAGTCATGGACGCTCTCTCGACTATGCCCCAAAATCCTTTTCGGGCTGGACTTTGTTTGAGATCCCACCTCCTAGTCCCAACAATAGTTATACCAAGAGTAGTCATGGAGTTCACTCTGCGGGAAAATGCATACTCTCTGGCAACATCATATGAAGGTACGAGGAATGACAACAACACGGAGGATTCCCAATGCATACTCAATGCCATATCCACTATTCAACAATTGGTCTTCGAGCTTCACAACTAGGTATTTGATGTTAAATTCCACATTGAGATTTTGGAGAAACATCTGGCCTCAACCACGCCCTTCGATTTCACTCGAGATTTTGGAGAAACGTGCCTATCCTACTTCCATATGATAAAAAATGGCACCAGGCCTGAAGGTTATCAGGTTCTTCTTGGGATCTGGTCATTCAATTTTGTATATGGGTCCTTCGTGTATAACTGTTATCGACCTTAAGGCTAGTCTACATCTCAAAGGTGTAGTCTTTTTGTGTATGTCAGATGTCAATGGCTATGTCAAAGAGTCTATATGTCATCAACGCCACTTGACAATGTCTATTTTTCTAGACTTATAGGAAATACAGTTTTAGACAAACCGCTGGAGCAGAATCAGTTTCCTGCAATAAAACTTACAAAAAAATATTTATTTCATATTATTTTTGAATGATTTTATCAAGTATTTTTTATTAATTTAAGTAGATGTTAAATTTTTTATTGACAAATTTAGATCTCAATGAAATGTTTAATTTACATTTAGAATCCAATATAATAAAATATATTGTCCCATAGATATTTACATCATCATATTTCCACTTTAAAAACATATATACAACACTTATACCAAATAATAATAATACTAATATATATTAACTAAAAATACATATATAAATATAAATAAAAATATCTATATTTATGAAAAAAAATAATATATATATATATATATTTATACAAAATTATTTTAAACATAATTTTTTTTTTATATAAATACAAATTTCATTATATAATATTTATATAAAAATATTATTACAATGTAAATATATATGTAAAATGTAAACTATATATATACATAATCAAAACTGTTTTCTATATATATATATATAATCAAAACTGTTTTATATATCTGTAAAAATTTTAAATTTCAAATTTGATCAAGTTAAACGATACTCTAAACAACATAGATTCATTTTAAACGATTAAAAATTTTAAATCTTAT
This sequence comes from Picea engelmannii, assembly GCA_009831015.1. Lineage (NCBI taxonomy): Eukaryota > Viridiplantae > Streptophyta > Pinopsida > Pinales > Pinaceae > Picea > Picea engelmannii. The sequence goes on along the minus strand of ML795014.1, from coordinate 196,683 downwards.
AAAATTTGATCTTTTTGAACAGTTAATAAATCCGAAGATAATAAATATATATTTATCTATATAATTGAACCAGTGCCCCTTCTGAATAGCAATGCCGACATTTAGTACTAGATATGAGCTGGAATTTCACTCAGACGATGAGCACTATCTTTTCTTTGCCTCCATGAAAAGTGTGTCAATAAAGATGAACAATAATTTTCTCATTCTTAATGCTTCTTTGATGTACATACAGGAAATAAGCGTGGAATTTAACTAAATGTGTATATTATGATGACAACCGAATCATGAAAACTCTTCCTGTAGTTTGCGCATTCCAAGGAAGGATTTGAATGGCAGAAAATGGATAATGATTCTTTTCCAGAAATCACAAAACAATAACACCATTAGAAAGCCATTCACTCACATTGTTGACTTTCATATATGGGTGGCACCTGAGTCTACAAATTTACATAGAAAGTATGTACACACAGCCATTAACACTGTCCTTTTCACGACGATCGGACGGCTACAGGAACCATGGTGGTATACTTGTTTTATTTATTGAACAAAAAAATATCTAAAAATGTTTTTTGATCTTGGATTGTTAACATGTTTCTTTACTTTTAAAAAAAATAAATTTTTAATCAAACAAACAAAAAAAATTAGATCATACTCCAAATTTTAGAACCATCCATAATTAAAACATTAATTTAGATTAATTTTTTCTAGTAAGTGTTTTACAAAAACAAGGAAGGAGTTGTATTGGATGTATGAAATGAAGATGTATGTATTTCAAGGAAAATGTTCTATAGTGCTTAATTTCTATTTCAAATTTGTACTATAAAATTAAATATATTTTTAATCCATAAACGAGAGGCTTATAGCCTATCTGTCTCACCAACACAGAATTTTCTGTTAAAATAATTATAACTTTGGTTGTGTAGATGTCGAAAATTTCTCGACCAATCAAGTCCCAAGTCAAGTCGGAAAGAAGTAATGAGTCACGTCAAGTTCAGAAATGCAAGTTGAAGCAAGTCGGTCGAGTCGAGGCAAGTCAGGTCAAGTCAAGCCAAGTCGGCTCGAGTCAAAGCAAGTCAGTGGAGTCGAGGCAAATTAGGTGGAGTCGAGTCGAGTCGAATCGAAGTTTTCCCAAGTCGGATATCTGAAGTCAAATTTCTTCTAAGTCGAGTCGACCAAGGGATGTCTACTGGTTGATTGGAGAAGGAAATTAGACCAAAAGGGAAAACCAAGCCGGATTTCTAATGACCAACAACTAGGAAGAATTTCTGAGAGCGAATTTACTTGCCAGTAATGTCAGAAACGTTTTGGAATGAATTTGGGTAACCCACAGTTCATAAAAATGTAGGGGAGTCAATATTAATGTTTGCGGACAATCAAGAATGTTTCAGGAGTTGATTTGGCATACGGCAATGGAGGAAAACACCCGACGGGGTCGGTTATGAGCTCAACAATTGAAAACAAGATTAGAAACCCCCGAATGAATAGAAAAGGCTATGGAAGGAGGGTCGTCGATTTCCAACCTCGGAATTCATTGCACGACTATAATTAAGGAATCATTATTCTAGTGTATTAACCCACTGAGAACCAAATTAATATAAAACAAGCTCATATAATAACAACATGAATTCCTTGTATATAGAATATACACAGACGACCATTAAATTACAGTGCATACATTAACCATTAAAGTAAACATAAACCACGACAATCATCAGACATAACCCAAACGAGAAAACCAACATTCTTTTAGCTTCGTCCAGGTTCTTATTTATTCAACAATGGGAAACTTACAGGCTCTCCGGTACATGTCTATGCTCCTCAGTAACATTTGGGCAACCTCTCTACATCATTCACAACCAAATAACTCCTTTCTCATTGTGAGGATTCATTATATAGAATGTTGAGTCAACTGAGAGGATAACTAGAAGGTCAAGCGTCTCCAACGCTTCAACTCCTCTCCAATTCGTCTCTCCTCTGTTTCTTTATTTATTTGTCTTTTTATCCCACATGGGTTTATTCATTTTAATACAACTATATATTGCCCAATTTTACATACATTACATACAAAATTGGACATCAATCATGGTGACATGGAGCCCTTCACTTCAACAAGTCGATCTCCTTCATTTCCCATAGCCTTAACAATGCCTATGTTGTTCATCTTTGAGTCCTATGTCGATAGCCAATTATTCTTGTCAAATCCGATTCGGATCACATCTCTCCAATGGGAGGCTTTTGGTACCCAAAAGCTACCAAGGATAGACGAGGGAACTTGCTTGCAATTTGGTTCCTCTCATACCACTTTTATTTCCTTGCAATCTGTCCCTTGAGACCAATCTACCAAATTTATTGTTGTCCTCTGCAAGTCATCCACTCCTTCTATTGTAGAACTGTGTCTTCCTTCAACTTCTCAAGACCTTGAGGTGCAAATTGTTGTTCCAGAGTATGTACTTAAGGCTAAAAAGTACAGGGTCTAGGCATCTGAAAGTGAGTAAAAAGATAAAAAGGGAAAAAATCAACCTTCAGGAAAAGGGAAGCTAAGGCTAATTTCTAAGTTGTCTCTGTCTCGCTTCCAAACGTTCCTGGATGCTTATATCTTGTTCAATTGCGGCCCATGAATGTTCGAGTTCAACCCGGGTGATGGTGGTTTTAAGTATGGGGTCGAATAGGTTCAAAGTGATGTTGGTTTGATCCGATAAGCTGGGTTCGATGTTGGGTTGTCTTGCAAAGGGCACAATCATGGAGAAACAAAAAATGAAAAGAAAGTTCAAGGTTTAAAATGCCACTGCAACTTTTTCTTTAACCATATAAAAGAGAACTTTCGAAATTTGATGTTAAGATAGAACACAAACCAAAGGCCTTCTCTCATAACTAAGTTAAATTTTTAAAGAATCATGTATGAAATGTGAGAAAACATTAAGCAGTCGACAATGCGAGGCTCTTATCAAGGGAGAATCTCACCCTGTAAACAGAAGAAGAAAAAGGCAAGAAGTAATCTGACGAAGCATAAAATATAGAGATCTAAAAAGCTCACAGGTCTTGTACCTGCTGATAGCCAATACAGAGGAAAAACTACAAGCGATTAGACGACTAAAAGTTGGTCACCACAGTAGAAGTTGCACTAAATTGTAGCTAAGCATTTATCATAAATATATATGTGAAATGAAACTTAATATAAGATAACAGAGAAAACAAAACTCATAACTCGGTCTTCATGGTATCAGGAATCTTCAGATTACTTTGTGTTAATTTTCAAAAGGGAGAAAGTCTCTATTACAATCGGCCAAGAAAGGTCCCACCCTTGTTCTCATTTCAAAATGCATATTTATACAAACTTCTAAACACTAGAATCTCAATCGTTCCAGAAGTTTTCGGTTACAAAATGGGAAATTTATGCGTTTCACTTCTTTGTCTTTGTCCTCCTTCCCACGGGTAAAGCACCTTCCTTTCCTTACTCTTTGGGTTCTAAAAATAGAACAGGCAGACATCTGTCATTATTTGACACCAGAAGCCTACCCTTTCGCTTGCTCGGTGCAAGTGATGCACCTCTCCACCAACTGGGCTATCAACCTGGAAGGCTCTGCTTGGTCTATAGCTTCAAGAGTATAACAATTCTTCACCAACTATGGTAAACTCTATCCCACTTGTCGGTCCTCTGCGATGATGGAGCACAATTGTAAATTTGGCTGTACTAGCCATTTATCCATTTGGGTCATATCAACCTGGTTGATCTGGGATATCTCCATTTGCAGCTCCTCTATGCTTTCTTTTATGTCCAACAGATGTTTAGCTATATTGATTTTGCCCAGTGTCCCAGCATTGCTCTCCTTATCAAGATCTAGCAAACCTTTACTTATTAAAGAGAACGTTTCCTCACAAAAATTCTTTACTTCATTAGATTTCCCCCTGCTTTCCAATATGTTCTGCTCCCAGCCCTTCAGCAGGATATTACCTCTGGTTTGTTCCGCGATGGATAATTTTGAGGTGCTAACCGTCTCTAGCTTCGTTGTAGCTATACCAACATCTTGGAAAGCGACCCGTGCTGCCCCAGCTTCTCTTTCTCTCGAAGAAATGTTCTCTAATATCTTCTCTATCATCTGGAAATGGTTTTGAATGGTCCTCACCTTTGCCAACAAGTTTTGTTGAGCCATAAGTACCTTATGTCGGATTTCGACGACCTGCGATCTAAACATTTCTATGTCTACAACCTGTTTCTTGGCCAACTCCAATTTCAATTGCAACTCTATAATCTGTTGCCCCTGCTGGCTTACCTGTGTTTGGCTAGTTTGTGCTGACTAGTGCACCTGCTCGAGGTCGGACCTGAGCTTCTCAATTTCACGCAGGTCGGTTGTTTGGGCTTCCTCAAGGCTCCTGCTCACCTCATCCCTGACATTCGCTTCGGCAGTAGCTACCTTAGATTCCAATTTACTAATCAGGAGGTTCTTTCATTTCAATTGGGTTGTCAAAGTCCCAACTGAGTACTAATTGGATGTAGCATAAGCCCCTAGTGTCCCAGCTATCTCCTCTGTAAATTTTTCCTCTTTCGTGGCCTTCCCATCTGTCATGATTTTAAATTTTTTAGCTACTGCGCCCTCCCTTTGATAAAATCCTTGCCTTACCATGGCCTTTCTTTTCTTGTCAAAGAAAAATTTGTTGGGAGGTAGCTCCTCTACAGAAATAGGCATCAGTTCTTCATTGAAATCCATCTCTCGTCAGGATTCCCCTTTGCGAATTGCAAGGGTGTGACAATAGCAATCGGACTGCCGATTTGCTTGGATGTTTGTTTCGAGGTGACTTCTGTAATCGACTTGTTTGGTGTGAGTGAAAGTGAGTCACCCGATCCCTGCGCAGGTATCTCCGCTTGGCCTTGGGCCTGCTTGCCTGGCGTGCCCTTTTTAGGGTTTCATTCCTGCTTCTGGGGGACTTCATCTCCTAGCTCTGAGGTTCCAACCTCCCTGGTTTTTCCTTGGTCCTTCTCCCCACTGAGACTCGAGTCCTTTGCACCTTTGGCTCCCGTCTGCATTGTAACTGGAACCTTTGGGGCTTCGCCCTGTAAAATCTAGGGGAGACAACTCTGTTGGTGTTCCCGAAATTTCAAAAATTCAACCATGTCTCCAGGTGGAAAGGCTTGAATCCGGCTTAGGACTTCTGCGAAGGACCTCGTGCCCCGAAATATTTCATCATGCGGGGAATCCTCGTGTTCATACCTCTTCAGGCCGCAACTTGCCAGGTGATTTCTCACAATCCTACTAGGGTCATGCTTCTTAAACTCAATGTCTACCAACTTCATTTCTTCCAGAGCCGCAACCTCATCTTTGTGTTGGATCATGTTGTCATTGATGCCAATGGTTTGATTGATTGATGTCAAGTGATTGATTGATGTCAAAGGATTGATTGATTGATGATTGATGTAATATAATATGTATTTTCCTTGATGAGAATGCATAGATGAAGATGG
>ML795014.1:165918-191125 GCA_009831015.1 Picea engelmannii | reverse complement strand
CCGATTTGGGTTTCCACGTAAAACACTGGTGTACTGTGTATGTGTATGATTGTTCATTTTTTCATTGCTTATTTACTCTGCAGTTATTGGATAATAATGCTTCATTGATATAACACTTGGATTATATGGTTAAATTGCTCTATCACTAATTCACCCCCCCTCTCAGTAATCCAACACTTTGGTGTGGCCAAAATTTAACAAGGAATATGCACCAATACGAGTAGGGAAGGGCGACCATACCTTTTTTGATACTCCTTTGAGCTCCTTTCTTATCCCGTCGAGCACAGACTGTTTGGCGATCTCCTGGCACAATAACTTATCCAGCAAGAATAGCGGGAGGGCATATGGAGGGACAGAGGTGCCGAAAACCCTGATATATGAAAATTTTGCCTCTAGATACCAATCTGCCACACTGCTTAGGCTGGTTGCAACGCTATCTGATATCTTGGGAGGTGGCTAGCCAAAAATGGCGACATGCAATGGCACCATTACCCAGTTGAAGATCTTGTAGATGAATTCTTTGGCCTTATCCTCCCAAAGCTTCGAGTGGTATACATGGATGGGCTCTGTACTAGATGGAGTCCAGCTCCAGCTCATTAGAGGGAAAGGCGTTAGGAAACAAATGGCGTCCATGATGTAGGCAGACATGAAAAATGAAGTTGCTTTCCCACTCGCCTTCTACGCTCGATATTTGGTAACTCGACTGGTTAAACTGTCCGACAACAGTTTGGCCCAGTCGAAAGAAAGACCTTCAGCGACTGTATGAATCAGAGGCACCCACGGGAGAAAAAAATGTGTGGTGTCCTCCCTCCCATACAACCTACAGGCCATCATTGCTATGTACCTGAATGGTGGCTCTAAGGAGGAGACTGAATAAATTCCATTAGAGTCCGCCCTGAATTTTGTGGGGTGCAAAACCCAATCCCTGATCAGATCGGACAAGTTTCTGCCATATTGCTCGCATTCCTTCTCCTTGAAACCTTCCAAAATTTCGGCATTGTGCACAAAGTTTGGTGTAGGTGACAACTGATACATTGACTGCAAATGTTCCGGTCTAAAAGTCCCAACCGTCACCTTCTGTTCGCTGATAATAGTCCTAGTTGGGATATCCACATGGTCTAGCGCCCATCTGATCATATCATAATAGGGAAGGAGCCATGGCCTTGCCACTATTTTGTGCATCTCTACTTGAATGACGATTTTGTATCTGGTGGCCAAATCATCCCTCTCATTATCGCTGGAATCATCTGAACAATTCACTGACTCGGACTGAAGAATGTCGGAGATGTATGTCCAGGTTTTGACAGTATTAATTCTTTGGGGTGAAGTATCGGAAACAACATCGGAGCCCTGGCCTGAACTTTCGGTATCTGCCTTGAACGCCTTTTGTGGATCCATGAAAGAGAATTTTGTACGCAGATCACCTGTAGTAAGAATTGTAAATACAAACAGAAGTTATCCTGATGAAAAAAGCTCTGCGCGCAAAATAGAAATAAAATTGAAATAATGAAACAACCCCTTATCTTAGTCATTTAAAACCCTGGTGTCCTTGCGAAGCCAAACGGTCAAATCTCTTAAAGAAAGATTTAGCAGTAAAAGGAGATCCTACTATCTGTCACCTCGTTGTAGTCCAAATAAATGCCATAATTGTTTGACGAGCCATAGCACGAATCAGCGTAAAAAACATTTAAAATTACTCGGCAGACGGTGCGTATTAAAGTTTTCATTGGTGCATCGATTAATCCTGCTTATCTCTTTTAATTAAATTTGTTTTGGTCTTTAATCCCCCTTTTTCGGTGTTCGCCGTATCGAGAGAATTCACTCCTACCCTTTGAGCCCCCAAAACCCGAAATCATGATGATGCGATTTAGTTTAAAAATCGTGATCTAACTTAAGCTCTTAATTAACCCATGCTTAATTAATAAAAATCGCGACTTCGCGACTCGGGGCTACGAAGGTATAGATTTTTGGGAGAGCGATCGCCGAGTCGCGAAACCCTGATGGTGCTTAACTAGGGTTTAAAATGACTTACCCTTGACACTAACCTAGGTGAAATTTTAAAACTGTTTCGCGACTTCGCACATCGGATTTTGGAAACCTTACAACTTGTAACTCTCGAAGCATGATAGCGTGAGGTAATAAAAGTGATAGACACGCTTAAAGGTTAGGTGATGGTGACTTAGGACTATAGCGGCTATCGCCACTTCGCATGTCGGGGTAAACTTTTGATTTCAAGAATTACATTTCAACACTTGTAAAAGGCGGCTCCAACACAAAGTCTTCCACAGTGGGAAGAACCTATTGTTGTTCTTCCTCGTCGAGCATGGAGGGTTCAAACAAATTCAAATATTACACGTTCACCACTAAGATGATCTGCATATATGGTGGAATTTTTAGTCTGAAGGTGTTCACATTCACCTACTCAATGATCTCAAATGGTCCATATCTAAGGGGCTTGAGTTTCTTCATTGCTCCTTGCAGTCGTTCTTTATTGAGGTAGTGCGACACCTTCTCCCCAAAACGGAACTTATGATCCTCCATGTGATGATCATGCCTAGCTTTGTACAACTGATGACTCTTCTTGAGCTTCTCCTGAACCCTTAGATGTATCTTCCTGATCTTGTCCATAGTTGCCTGCCTTCTTTTCTTCTCCTTGTAATTATGCTTCTTCCCTCTTCTTTCCATAAACAATGTCAAATAGTTAAGGGGGTAAATAAACAAAACAAGTCTCGAAAGGGGACTTATTGGTGGAAGAATGAAGTTCTCTATTGTAATAGTGTTGAATGTAGATTGTCTGCTTGTCCCAAGTCTTTGGATGTTTGTAGTTGTATCCTCTCAACATTTGCACCAATGTCCTATTTACGACCTAAGTTTGTCCATCAGTCTAAGGATGAAAGGAAGTGGAGTACTTCAACTTGGTATCCATTCTCTCCCAAAGTATTGTCCAGAATCTACCCAAGAACTTGTTGTCCCTATCAGATATGATGGAGGTTAGCAATCCGAAATGTACCCAGACATGGATGAAGAATAGTTCAGCTACTTCTTGTCCCAAGATTGTCTTCTTACAAGTAATGAGCATGCACATTTTATTGAAACGGTCCACCACTATGAACAAGTAGTCTTGGCCTCTTCGATTCATGGGTAAACCTCCAACAAAATCCATTGAGATGCTCTCCCATGGACTATTTGGTACTGGCAGTGGCATGTACAAACTAAGTTTCTAGTTGCTTGTCTTACTAGTGTTGCAAAGAACACAACCTCTAACAAACTTCGCTACATGCTCGTGCATCTTTGGTCAATACACATATCACTGCAGATTCACCACTGTCTTTGTCACGCCAAAATGCCCAACGACTCTAGAAGTGTGTGTTTCTCTCATCAACTACACTCTTATGTCCCAGGCTATGCATAATTTGTCCAACTTGTACAATAGCCCATCTTGAATGTGGCATTCATTTCCTTCCATGTCAACAACTATCCTTTCCTTTAGCTTCTTGTAGACTTCCCTGAAATCTTCGTCTCCCTCATAATCCTCGCTCAAAATTTCATGAGTGAAACGCTTAAGTTGCATTATCATTCCAATTGTTGCAATCTTCTTCAATGGTGGTCGAGAGAGCATGTCTGCTAGGCTATTCATGACTCATTTCTTGTACTTAATCAACAAATGAATCTATTGCAAGAAACCTAATCACTTGTAATGTCTCACTTGTTGCATCTTGCTTTGAATCTGTAGATATGGAAGAGGCTGATGATTTGTGTGTATGATAGTCTCTTTCCCCAAGAGGTAATGCCTCTACTTATTCATTGCTTGTACAATTGCAAAGATCTCCTTATCATATGTGGGATAGTCAAGCACTGCTCCATGAAACAACTATGAATAGTAGCACACAGGCCTTCCTCCTTGCATAAGTATTGCTCCTAATGCATATCCACTAGCATCAGTCTCCATCTCAAATGGTCGCTGCAAATTTGGCATGGCTAACACTGGAGCATCATTGATTTTCTTCTTCAAGTCTTCAAATTCTCTTTATTGTGTCTTACTCCAATGTAATTTCTTTCCTTTGGTAGTTATGGCATGCAATGGTGCTACTAATGTGGAGAATTTGACAATGAACTTCCTCAAATATTGCGTTGCTCCCATGAAACTCATGACCTCTATCACATTGGTGGGAATATCCCATTGTGTGATGGTTGCAATCTTCTCTGGATCTACCCTCAACTCTCCTCCTAAAATCATATGTCCAAGATATATCAAGGAAGTATTCCCAAACTCACATTTATGCAAGTTGACAATCAACCGAGTCTTCTTCAAGATCTCTCATACATGTGTCACATGTGAGAGGTGCTCTTGCCAAGTGTTGTTAAATATTAGTATGTCATCCATATATACTATTACAAAAGAGTCAATGAATGGACATAGTACATCGTTCATGAGTCTCATAAATGTTGCAGGTGCATTGCATAATCCAAAAGGCATTACTAACCATTCATACAAACATTGTCTTGTTTTGAATGTTGTCTTCCACATGTCTTCTGCTTTGATCCTCACTTGGTGGTAACCTGATTTGAGGTCCATCTTAGTGAATAATTTAGCTTGTTGCAGTTGATTCAACAAGTCATAAATCCTCAGTAAAGGATATATATTCTTTATGGTGATATTATTTAGGGAATAGTAGTTAATGCACATTCTCCAACGTCCATATTTCTTCGGCACCATGATGATGGGTGAACCACACAATGTTGTACTGGGTTTGATGACTCCCTGCTCCAACAACTATTGCAGTTGCTTCTTTACTTCATATTCTTCGATGATGGAATACCTATACAATCCAATATTAGGCATTGGTGATCGGGGTGGATATCGGTGGCCATCCACCTATTCCAATTGGCTCATCTTGGCAGTTTTTCAGTTTGGCAGTTTTTTCCTAGTTTTTGGGTCCTGAACTTATAGAGCCGTTTTGAGGCCCTAAAAAACGTTTTTAGGGATCACCACAATCAAACTAGAAACAAACTTAGAGTTTTACAACATAATGTGTATTCGTCAAATAGACCTTTCCAATAGGCTATCGTGCACCTAAAACGAAGATCGTATGCAAAAGTTATGACCCCAGGAAGTCGATGTACTAACTTACCCCAATGAGGCCCACATGACTTTTGGCGCTTCATCTCCTAGGGTTAGGTTTTTTTATGTCTAGGGTTTTGGAATTCATGTTTATTGTAAAAATGATTTTAGAGCCTCATTTTACTCATCTTCTTGTGAATGAGCGCAATCGTCACATCTCTTCTCAGAGATAAGCTGCCACCATTCTAGCAAGCTTGTTTTCTGTCTTCATTTTACAGTTTCAAAATATTTATTTATTGAATAGAATCTTGTTTTACTTTATCTATGTTATTGTTCCTTGTGTCTCTGTGTTAATAATAATAATAATCTGTGTTCATTTCATTCTTCTCATAAAATTTGGATCAGTGGTATCAGAGCGATCTTCTCCTTATCGTTCTTAGTGCATGTCCTCGACGAGGTCAGGGTACAAAGAGTTGGGTCTTGAGCTTGTTTCTCTTGAGGAAAAAAACTCTCACATGCCCAAGAGAACTTCCATAGAGGGAGAGAAGAAATATGATGGAACATGAGATCCTTTCAAACTTTTTCTCCAGGAATCCCTCGCTCAACAAAGGAACGAGACGATGGATAATTTTGCGCAAATCATTCGACAACTACCAATGGGAGATGCATCTTCCTTGAGCGGAGGCATCGCCCCCTTCAAGGTATAGATCAACTTTGATATTCCTATATTTGAAGGTCAGATAGATGAAGATGTTGTAGACAAATGGTTGAATCTGCTAAAAGGGTGTTTTTTTGTCCATAACTTTTCGAATAGAGAAAAAATTACTTTTACGCTCCTCAAAGACTTTCCCCGTGTCAAATATTGGTGGAATAATTCCTGTGAGGAAAAGGAAACAGAGGAACCCTCATTATTTACAGTCACCTAGGAGTCCTTCAAGGATGCTATTAAGGAACAATACTACCCTGTTGGAAGTTATGATGACCTGTATACAAAATTCACCACATTGCGGAAGGAAAGGGACTAAGCAGTGCCAGAGTTCACAAATATATTCCATACCATGTGCACCAAGATGGGTATCAAAAATTTTGAGCAACATCTAGTGATTAAGTACCGTGCTGGTCTGCATAGATACATCCAATTAGAAATGTAGTTTCTGGACATCTCGTCCTTGGGCACAGCCTATCGATATGTCGTCAAAATTGAGCATAAGATTAAACAAAAGATGCAACAGTTTGGATTTGGGAACCCCTCATAGTAGAAACAGGGCAAGGGTAGCCCCAACCCATAGAACAAAGGACAAAGAAAATATGGACAACCTCAGGACAACCAGTTTAAGCCACAATCAAAGAAGGACAATGAAAAGACAAAGAAAGATACTGGGAAGTGGTGTGACTTCCATAAGAGCCCTTGGCATAACACTGTTGATTATCGCTCAAAGCAATCATTGGTGGCTGAGGTGAAGTCCTTGAATCAAATGCAAGTTCTGACTCTGAGTTAGAACCAGAAAATGGCAGATGGATCATTGATGCGGAACCCAGTGCCACTATTGCTACCACCAAGATCCAGCTTGGTGAACCTGATGAGCCAGAGGAAGGTGAGTTCCTCTTCCATTCATAGATGTGGGTGAAAGGAACCCCATTTCACTTCATTGTTGATAGCGGTATCCAAAAGAACCTCATCTCAACGGAGGTCGTTAAGAGGTCATCCCTGCCAACAACGCCGCACCCGCAGTCCTACACCATCGGATGGCTTTGCCAAGGAAGTGATCTTCTCATCAACCAACAGTGTCTCCTATCATACGACATCAAGCCCTTCAAAGATGAGGTATTGTGTGATGTTGCTACCCTTGAAGTTTGTGATGTTATTTTGGGCCAACCTTATTTATGGAAACATCATGCTATATATAAGTCTAGACCTCCCAGTGCTATTATTACTTTGAACTTGAAATTGTACCACATACCCGAGGTAGTCCCACCTACTACCATTTCCTTGATCTCTTCCAAGAAATGCAAGAAGGTCATCTCTCAAACCGGGAAGTTTGTCTTCTTCATGATTCGCTCTCAGAGTGAGTGAAAGATTGTAGCCACATCCAACACCTCCACGTCTGACCTCTCCATGCAACAAAAACAAGTGGATAAGGTCGTGGAATAATACAAAGACATTTTCTCCTCACCTACTGTGGTACCTTTGCACTGTTAGGTCAAGCATTCCATCGATCTCACCTCTAGTGCACCACTACCCAATGGAACAGTCTATCACTGCTCTCTGTTAGAAAATGAGGAGATCAAGCATGAGATCCAATAACTACTCCAAAAGGGTCACATCCAAACCAAATCATCACCTTGGGGAATCCCAATCGTGCTTGTCCAGAAGAAATACATGACCTAGAGACTCTGCATGGATTACCAGGCCCTAAATAAAATCACAATTAGGAACTGGTACCCAATTCCTTGAATCGACGATCTCCTTGATCAACTCAAGGGGGACAAATACTTTAGTAAGATTGATATGAATTATGACAACCCTCAGGTCTCAATAGAGCATACATATGTATGGAAGATTGTCTTGAAGTCAAAAGAAGGTCTTTTTGAATTGTTGGTTATACCATTTGGTTTGACAAATGCCCCAACAACTTTCATGAGGATGATGGACGATATCTTGTAGCCTTTCACCAATTCTTTTGTAGGGGTGTATCTGGATGACATACTCATATATAGAAAGACTTGGGTAGAACACTTGCATCATATTCAATAGGTTCTAGACACTCTACAACAACATAATCTATATGCCAACTTGGAAAAATGCTCCTTCGGCATGGACAAGGTCCAATACCCAGGCTACATTGTTTATGAGCATGGTGTGCATGTGGATCCAACCAAGATCCAGGTCATCCTTCACTGGCCAACCCCAACCACGCTCACTGAGCTTCAGAGCTTCTTAGGCCTTGCCAATTTCTATCGTAGGTTCGTGTTGGGATTCTCCCATATTGCATGGGCACTTAGCCAAGTAAGTAGGGGTGGTGGTAAGGTAAAGTTTGTGTGGGGCCTGGCCCAACAGAAAGAAATTGATTATTTGAAGCAGTGCTTGTGCTCAGCCCCAGTTCTTTCATTACCCAACCTGCAACATCCCTTTGAGATCGAGACAGATACTTCAGACTATGTTGTGGGTGCAGTTCTCACTTAGCACGACCACCCTGTGGCCTATCATAGTGAGACATTATCATATGTTGTCCGTAAGTACCCTACTTACAACAAATAAATGTACTCCATTGTGCAGGCCTACCGTTAATGGAGGAATTACATTCTTGGAAAGGATACAGTCATCCACATTGATCATAATCCACTGCAGTTTATGTAGACAAAAGGAAAATTGCAGAATGACCACCATCATAAGTGGTCCACCTACTTGCAACAGTTCCACCTCAACATCAAGTATAAGACCAAAAGTACTAATCACGTCGTTGATTGCCTTAGCTGACCTATAGTCGTGACACTCAACACGGTGCTAGACTCTTGCAGAAATGAGACCTTCGGATGACCCCACATATATGAGAAAGATCCCAACTTCTAAACCACCTACCAAATGTTGGACACAAACACAACTGTCATTAATTTCCATCTTTAGGACAGGATGTTGTGCCATCTGGGCCATCTCTATGTTCCATCAAGTGAGCGAGCGAAAATTATTTGGGAATCCCACTACATTCAGGTGGTAGGACACTTCGGCATAGAAAAAACAATGGCAGTGTTGCAACAACATTTCTACTGGCCGAAACTTCGATAGGATTTCAGCATGTATATCAGGTCATAGACTTCCTACACTATTTCCAAACTGGCCACTAAGAAACAAGGCATGTACACCCCTCTGCCTGCTCTCGGCAGGCCCTGTGAATCCATCTCAATGGACTACATGTGAGGTCTTCCATCCACCAAGTGAGGAAGTGACTTTGTTTTTGTGGTTGTTGATCACTTTTCCAAGATGCTGATTATGGTCACTTGCAAAAAGAGCATCACAACAGAGGCCACTGCCAAGATCTTCTTTGAATGAGTGTGGGTACATTTTTGGATACCAAAAACCATTATCTCATATTGGGACAGTCGGTTCTTCAACACATTCCGGTCGAGCCTCTGGTCACTGGTGGACACCAAGCTCACCAAATCCACTTCCTTCCACCCCAAGATGAATAGCCAAACATAGGTCGTCAACCGGATAATCGTGCATATCCTGCACATTTACAATTCCAAAAACCCTCACACATAGGATGAGATTCTTCTCTATGTTCATCACAACTACAACAGAGCCATACATAGCTCAAGCGGCCACAACCCATTTCAGGTGGGGTTCGGATTTCAACCATTGGGTCCCATGGATTTCTTACTACCACTTGCGGCCACCCCAGAAGACTCACCCCATGCTCAAACTGAAGTTGAATAAGCCGCTTAGTTCATTGAGCAGTTCCAACACATTCTCTAATAGGTTCATGATATTTTACATAATTCTAATGCCAAGTACAAGCAACGCCATGATCAACATCAGGTGCCACACAAGTTTCAGGTGGGAGACAAAGTTTGGTTGCACTTGTAGAAAGAATTCCTTCCAAGGCCCCATCAGAAGCTTCATCCACTCCATTATGGACCTTACACAATCACCAAGGCTATGGGTGACAATTATTTTGATCTCAACATTCCCCCCTTCCTTGGCTTGCACCTAGTATTCAATGTGGATCTCCGTCGGCCATATTTTCCACCATTAATGGACACCTATGAGATAGAAGAACAGTTGACACCCATAGAGCTCAACCGTGACTGCATGGAATGGACATCCACTGCTCATATCATAGACACACAGGTCAAGGGAACTCACCAACAGAGGATCCAACTTTATAGGGTTGTCAAAGCAGGGTAACTCCTGCACCAAGGCAAGTGGCTCACCTGGGGCCAAATTCAACAGAAATTTCCTCATATGATGGGGGAACTTAACGCAATGGATATCATTGCTTCCTAAGGGGGGAGGATTGATCCAGGTGGATACCACTGGCCACCCACCTATTCCAACTGACTCATCGTGGAAGTTTTTCAGTTTGGCAGTTTCTTTTTCTAGTTTTCAGGTCCTGCACTTCTGGGGCCGTTTTGACTCCCTAAACAACGTGTCTAGGACTTAGCACAATCAAACTAGAGACTTAGTCATAGTTTTATGGCATAATGTGTAGTCCTCAGATAGACCTTTCCAATGGGCTATCATGCACCTAAAACACATATCATATGCAAAAGTTACGACCCCAAGAATTTGATGTACTAACTTACCCCAACGGGGCCCACATGACTTTTGGCGCTTCATCTCCTAGGGTTAGGTTTTTGTATGTCTAGGGTTTTGGCATTCATGTTTTTTGTAAAAATTCTTTCAGAGCCTCATTGTACTCATCTTCTTGTGAATGAGCTCAACCGTCACATCTCTTCTCAGAGATAAGCCGCCACCATTCTAGCAAGCTTGTTTTTAGTCTGCATTTTATAGTTTCAACATATTTCTTTATTGAATATAATATTGTTTTATTGTATCTATGTTAGTGTTCCTCGTGTCGTTGTGTTAATAATAATAATAATATGTGTTCATTTTATTCTTCTCATAAAATCTGGATCAAGTGGTGATTCCGACAACAATTGAATCTCGTGTTCAACCTCTCTCTTGGGTGGCAGTCCCTGAGGCTCTTGAGACACTTCCATCTAGGCTTCAATCAATTGTTGTAATTGTTGAAATTTTCACCACTACATCCTTCCAAGGATGCCTTCATCTCCAACTTGTTTCCTTCTCCTTGTTGCGCTCTTTCTCTTAGGAACATCAAGAAAAACTTCTTTGTACTACCCATGATTCTTCTTACCTGATGAGCATTGATCAAAGAGAGATTAGATTTATCCTTGTGTGCATTTATGGAATAATATTTTCCATCCTTTACTAGACTGTACTAGTTTTCTCTTCTTCTGAAAATGGTGTCCCTCACAACCAAATATGGACTTCCCAAGATGACTCCATATATGTCTAGAGGAATCACATCTGCAACTACTTCATCAGCAAAATTTTGATGGATAGAAAACTTAAATTTGCATTGCTTGATCACTTTCAATTCCACATCTTGCCTTACCCAACCCAGGGGGTATGGATGTGGATGATCTTGAGTCTTTAGTAAGAACTTCTCAACCAATTTTGTAGATATCATATTCGGATCATGAACCTAGCACGATCAATAAACAATCTGCCTTACTTTGCTTCATGTGGATTTTAATGAAAAAAAGTTCTATCATTGCCTTCTCCTCCTTGTGATTTCAACCAAATAATGCCACCTCTTTCTAAATATTAGTGCAACTAATCTTCCCTTTTGGGTATGATGTGATATCCACCCATTCCTCAACATCTAATAATATTAGTGCTTTCTTCTTCTTTTTATGAAAATATTTGGGGCGCTTCTTAGGGTGCAATTTCCAATAATTCTCCTTCGTATGTCCCTTTCGATCACATCCTTTACATTGTTGGATGGGAGGTGTTCCTTATTTTGTTGATTCTGCAACCTTCTTCTCATTCCACTTCTTCTTGTTTGTCTTCTTTCTCTGTTTCTCTTGTAGTTCTACTTTCTTGTGAGGATTTGTTTGTTTCTTTTTCTTGTCTCCCTCAAGGTACTGTGCTTTAATGATGGCTTCATCAATTGTATTTAGTATGAATAACACCAATTTCCTACGAATATGAGGCAAAACTTCCCCAAATACTTGACCAACATGTTTGGAATTTTGAGAGAGACTCCCATCTGAATTGATCTCTTCTTGAACTCTGTCGTGAACTCCTACACTAATTGTCCTTGTCTCCATACTATTTGTTGGTGTTCCTCATATCCTATTGGATAAAACTGATATTTGATCATGTTCTTAAACAATTCCCAATCAGTAATTGGTGGCTCATTTCCTAGTGCTATCCTTACTGCATCATCTCCCACCATATCAAAGCATGACCTTCAAGCTTCAACTGAGCAAAATAAATCTTTTGTTTTCTAGTTACTTCATGAACATTGAAGTGCACTTCCATCTGTTGTAGCCATTGGTTCAGCTTGATAACATCCACTTCTCTAGTATAATGCTTTATGTCCACCTTAGCCTCTAAACGGAAAGGTATATGTGTCTTGTTGTAGTTTCACTCTCCCATTTCTGGCTCAGTCTTACATTCTGTCTCTGGCTTATTTTCTTCCTTCTTTGGGCCTTTATGCCCATCATCCATTGATGATATTCCCTTGACCTTTGCTACCAACAACTCCAACACCATTGCTGTCAATGTAGCTAAAATCTACTCAAAATGATCCAACCTGACCATGGGATCTTCTTCCTCTTCACCTTCATAATGTTCCACTGACATTCTTGATGCTCTACTTCACTCTAGCCTTGACAATAATTATTTTCCCTTTATTTTGTAATCACCGCGGGTACTTACCATATAGGTCTCATTGAATGTATTCGAAAAGCTTCTCTAACGCCATATGATCTGTAAATGAGAGGCTTATAGCCTATCCGTCTCACCAAAACAAAATTCTATGTTAAAATAGTTATAACTCTGGCTATGTAGATGTCGGAAATTTGTTGACCAATCAAGTTCCAAGTCGAGTCAGAAAGAAGTAACGAGTCACGTCGAGTCAGGAAATGCAAGTCAAAGCAAGTCAGGTCGAGTCGAGGAAAGTTAGTCAAGTCAAGGAAAGTTGAGTCAAGTCAAAGAAAGTCAGTCGAATCGAGGCAATTCAAGTCGAGTTGAAGCAAGTCAGTCGAGTTGAGGCAAGTTGGGTCGAGTCGAGTCAAAGTTTACCCAAGTCGAATTTCTCAAGTTGGATTTCTTTTAAGCCAAGTCAACCAAGGGATGTCTATCAGTTGATTGGGGAAGGAAATTCGGTCAAAAGGGAAAACCAAGTCAAACTTCTAATGACCAACAACTGGCAGGAATGTATGAGAGAAAATTTACTCACCAGTAATGTCATAAACGTTTTGGAATGAATTTGGGTAACCCACGGTGTATAAAAATGTAGGGGAGTCGATTTTAATGTTCATCAACAATCAAGAACATTTCAAGAGTCGATTCAACATACAACGATGGAGGAAAACCCGGGACGAGGTCGGTTATGAGCTCAACGATTGAAAACAGGATTAGAAACCCTTGAATGAATAAGAACAACTCTAGAAGGAGGGTCGTCGATTTCCAACCTTAGAATTCATTGCATGGCTATAATTAAGGTGTCGTTATGCATTAATCCACTGAGAACCAGATTAATATAAAACAAGTTCATACAATAACAACATGAATTCCTCGTCTATAGAATATACACAGACAACCATTAAATTATAGTGCATACATTAACCATTCCTAAAGCAAACATAAACCACAAAAATCATCACACATAGACTTAGATTTTTACCTTGAAAACCCAAATGGGAAACCTAGCATTATTTTGGCTTTGACCATGCTCTTATTTATTCATCAATGGGCAAGTTACAGGCTCTCTGGTACATGTCTATCCTCCTCAATAACATTTGGGCAACCTCTCTACATCATTCACAACCAAAGAACCCCTTTCTCATTGTGGGGATACATTATATAGAATGTTGAGTCGACTGAGAGGATAAATGGAAGGTCATGCATCCCCAACACTTCATTTCCTCTCCAGTTCGTCTCTCCTCTATTTCTTTATTTATTTGTCTTTTTACCCCAAATGGGTTTATTCCTTTTCATACAACTATATACTGCTCGACTTTACATAGATTACATACAAAATTGGACATCAGTCATGATGACATGGGGCCCTTCACGTCAACAAGTCGATCTTCATTTCCCATAGCCTTAACAATGCATGTGTTATTCATCTTTGAGTCCTGTGCCAATAGCCAATTGTTCTTGTTGGATCAGATTCAGATCAATTTTATCCATAGATGTCCCCTCTAGTAAAATAAGTGTGCACTAACCATATGAATAATAATTTCATAAGTGAATTTCTATTATTCAAAATATATTGTTTCCATATGCCAAGCATGTAAAGGATAGTCTTTCTCAAAATAATAAATATCAACTAGTATCAATATTAAGGGTGAGGCCATGTGATCACTCTAACCTTGTTTTCAACTTGTACCAAGGGTGAGACCATGTTCACTCCAACCCTTTAAGTACACACATTTAGATTGTAGGAAACTTATGTAACATGGGAAAGACCTCTTTAGCTCCACCAATTTTACTCATTTTAAGAGACTAAGGGTCATTGAGGAATAAGGAATATGCATCCTTATTGCATGTTCCTCGACTATACCTCATTAGTGGCCAAATCTACAACTTTACCTCACAACGACGTATAACCTCTTGGGTGAGAACATGAATTCACCATCCCATTAGAAGGAGGGAATTGGTAGTATGCAAGAATAGGGACACTACTTTATATATATATATATCCCATGCCCATTTGTAATCTAAATTGACAATATGCATCACTATCTCCACACACATCTAGAGATCAAAACACATAAACACATATAGACACTATCCTCATTATTGCAATAGTATTTAATGGGAACAAAACACAAAATTAATACTTGAATGTAAAGCTCTCAATAATCAATACCTTGAAGAAAACTAGCCAAGCTCATGGTGAAGATGATGAATAGTTATATTTGTTTCATAAAAAAGTCTATTAATGATTGATAAAAACTCTATCAATCTCAATGAAAATTTTCTAACATGTATGATCATGATTAAGTTTAGACATGAACCTACAAAAAATGGACCTTGTAAACATAACAAAACCTAAAATTGTGATGAGAATTGTGATGATGTTCATTTAGTTTTCTTCATCATCAAATCCTCACTTCTCTTTTATCCAAATTGATATTCACATTTTCTCTATTCTACACATATTTATTTATCAGACTCTTTCAATTTCTTCTTGAGGTTTCTAGAAACACTAGAATCTACATTATGATACTTCACTGTGTCAAATATTGTGAGAATAACCCCAATGCTCTCTTTTCTTGTGCCTCATCCCAAGTCCAAGATTTGAGACATATCTTTTGCAACCTTCAATACTTGGACAAACATATTTGATACATATGTGGGATTCTTAAGTAAGCTATGGAAAAGATAATATAATTGTTTTTATGATCATATCTATGCATAATGAATTATGCTCTAATATCCACTCTAGTAGACAATTTTGAATGGTTTGAGAAATAAAGTGAACAATCAATATCCTTTATAAGAATATTAGACTTGGCGGTCTTAATCACAAGTTTCCTTTAGCTCTTGTTTGTATGGTTCAAAACATAGATATTTGAGTCTAAATAATCAAACATGGATGTAATCATGCTAAATTTGAATATTCCTAGAGAGACACAAAACAAGTAGACTCTCTTCTAGGCTCTTATATTTCTTTGAAAGAATTCTCACTCTTTGAAAATGCCTCAAGGTCTCCTACAATTTGTTCCTTCCTAATGGGATCCACAATTAACATACAAAATGTGTTAATTAGAAGTTTAAAGCACACTAGCTCCCCCAATTGAGCATGCTTTTTGGTATGTTTGATATATAAATCCATGGGGCAATCATCAACCATCATATTGATAGATAGAACAAAACCTATATTTTATGGATATCCACAAAAATAGGCATTGTGTACAAAGCTTTATGTTGTGATTTAACACTTTAAAATTACTCAAAACAAGTGCATGTGTTTTGATGCAAATTTATTTATTTATATTCCATGCAAAGAGTAAATTTAAAATTACAAAGTATGATTAGAATTAATTTTATTGGAATTGCAATTTATTTATTTAGTACATGGTTAATTTTTAACATTGGAAAAAATTGGAAGGGTGATATTTTATTAGAATTTTTTTATGAAGTGTGTACTTAGTATACTATTGTCAATTGAAGCACAAATACTTATTGCAATTTTTCATCATGAAAAGATTAGATGGATTTATACTCTTCAAAATGAAATTAAGCTTATCCCTTCAAATTTCATCACTAACTCCTAACCCATAAAATATTTAATTGAAATAATAAAGAAACTGGTGAAATGTACATCTAGAATATTTACTCAAGATAAACCCAATCTAGCTCAGTTCAAACTCAAGTGAGGTGAGTTGAATTATTTATCATATAATGTGATATTAAATTAAGTCTCAACTAATTACATTTACCAAAAGATATCACATTCTTCTCATGACATGATAGATCTCAGCATTGGGGGGCTTTCACAGTCCAACATATGAGATTTTTTTTGGGGATTATCTGTGTAGAATAAGTCATTAATCCATAACCCATATCCCATGTGCATTAATTGTAGCTAACTGATTTCTCATTATTTTGAATAGTCCACTTATTACTCATTACATCAAGTGATGCTCACAGGGATGAAGAAGTGGGATTGATACTAGTGAAATGAATTACATTAGTCGTTCAATCGTCACCTTTGAGGCATGCACCTAGTAATTGAGTTTTCCTAGGAAGTTCATCCATCCTAAGATTCCTTTGGTTGAAGCGTGCATAACCATGGATTTTTTCCCCNATAATGAATTATGCTCTAATATCCACTCTAGTAGACAATTTTGAATGGTTTGAGAAATAAAGTGAACAATCAATATCCTTTATAAGAATATTAGACTTGGCGGTCTTAATCACAAGTTTCCTTTAGCTCTTGTTTGTATGGTTCAAAACATAGATATTTGAGTCTAAATAATCAAACATGGATGTAATCATGCTAAATTTGAATATTCCTAGAGAGACACAAAACAAGTAGACTCTCTTCTAGGCTCTTATATTTCTTTGAAAGAATTCTCACTCTTTGAAAATGCCTCAAGGTCTCCTACAATTTGTTCCTTCCTAATGGGATCCACAATTAACATACAAAATGTGTTAATTAGAAGTTTAAAGCACACTAGCTCCCCCAATTGAGCATGCTTTTTGGTATGTTTGATATATAAATCCATGGGGCAATCATCAACCATCATATTGATAGATAGAACAAAACCTATATTTTATGGATATCCACAAAAATAGGCATTGTGTACAAAGCTTTATGTTGTGATTTAACACTTTAAAATTACTCAAAACAAGTGCATGTGTTTTGATGCAAATTTATTTATTTATATTCCATGCAAAGAGTAAATTTAAAATTACAAAGTATGATTAGAATTAATTTTATTGGAATTGCAATTTATTTATTTAGTACATGGTTAATTTTTAACATTGGAAAAAATTGGAAGGGTGATATTTTATTAGAATTTTTTTATGAAGTGTGTACTTAGTATACTATTGTCAATTGAAGCACAAATACTTATTGCAATTTTTCATCATGAAAAGATTAGATGGATTTATACTCTTCAAAATGAAATTAAGCTTATCCCTTCAAATTTCATCACTAACTCCTAACCCATAAAATATTTAATTGAAATAATAAAGAAACTGGTGAAATGTACATCTAGAATATTTACTCAAGATAAACCCAATCTAGCTCAGTTCAAACTCAAGTGAGGTGAGTTGAATTATTTATCATATAATGTGATATTAAATTAAGTCTCAACTAATTACATTTACCAAAAGATATCACATTCTTCTCATGACATGATAGATCTCAGCATTGGGGGGCTTTCACAGTCCAACATATGAGATTTTTTTTGGGGATTATCTGTGTAGAATAAGTCATTAATCCATAACCCATATCCCATGTGCATTAATTGTAGCTAACTGATTTCTCATTATTTTGAATAGTCCACTTATTACTCATTACATCAAGTGATGCTCACAGGGATGAAGAAGTGGGATTGATACTAGTGAAATGAATTACATTAGTCGTTCAATCGTCACCTTTGAGGCATGCACCTAGTAATTGAGTTTTCCTAGGAAGTTCATCCATCCTAAGATTCCTTTGGTTGAAGCGTGCATAACCATGGATTTTTTCCCCGTCGTGAAACCTACTTAGCTTGCTATCTTATTTTCAAAATCATAGCAACTATTGTGGCTTATGAACTATTCAATTAGAGCTCCCTTGACTCTTTTATTTAAACATTGAGAGACTTTCACAATGCAACATATGAGATATAATTTTTTTGATTACTTGCATATAGTAAGGCATTAATCCATCATACATATCCTATGAGCATTAGTCACAATGAACCAATTTCTCATTATGTTTAATAGTCCACTTAGCACCCATTAAATTGGATGATGCTCACAGAGGTGAAAAAGTGGGATTGAAATAAGCAAATTGAATTGCACAACATTAGTCGTCACCTCTGGGGGTTGCACCCAATAACAGAGCCTTCCTAGGAATGTCACCCATCCTAAGATTCATGTGGCTCAATTATGTTTAACCATAGATTTTTTTCCCGTGAAGTCCACTTACCATCATACCCAATTTGTAAAACCTTAGTAAGTATTGTGCCTTATGAACAATTCAATTAAAGCTCCCTTAAATATTTTATTTAAGTATCAAGGGATTTCATAGTCCAGCTTACGTGATATCATTTTTGAAATTATTTACATATAATACATTAATAATTTGTGATCCATATCCCATAAAAATTAATAACATGTAATCAATTTATACATATTTTAAATAATTCACTTAACACTATTTAAGTTATATAATACTCACAAAGATAAAAAAAAAAATAAGATTGAAACTAAAAAAAATAAATCTCATAACATTAACCTTCACCTTCAAAACTTACACCCATTAACCAATACTTCCCCCGAAAAAATAAAAAAATAAAAAAATTATCCATCTCGAATTGTATTTTAAAGCAACACTACATCTTAAATGATCCACTACTTCACACTTTTAAATAAACTTAAAAGTAAACTCAAGCCACGTGGATTTAAACTCACCTCTTCATATAAAGTGACTAAATAAACCTAAAAGTAAACTCAACCCACGTGGATGCAAAGTCGAGCGGTTGGGATGAGTTATACATCGTAAATTGAAATAAAAAGTAATTGCATTTACGAAGAGACAAAGCATGCATCATATCCATCCACTATTTCACTTATATGATTGACCAAACATTAATATTTCAATAGTTGCAAAGTACTCATGAATGTGCCCTACAAACATTGATATTATTGCAATTCACCTACTTTGAAAAGACAAATGCTAATATTTCAAAAGTTGCAAAGTATCCGTAACCGTTTGCAAGTCCCACCACATTACAGTGTTATAGTCCTATGGCACGGACTAAAAACAAACTCATTGCTATAGTCCCATGACAGGGACTAATAATAGTTGATATAATGAAAGTACTTGTACACTACTCCATTAAAACATTTAAATCATGAAATATCACATATTTATAGATTTATAAATTTATTGAATCTTGCAAAGTTTTATTATAAAGAATTAAAATTTTATTACAAATAATTAATGAACCTATTATTTTAGGATAGTATTTTAGGATAGGTTAGAGATTAATGTATTTAAAAGTTAAAATTCATGTTATTTTATGTAGATAAAAGTTAAATGTGATTATTTTTAATTTTGGATGTTGTTTACTATAGTATTTATGTAACATATAGAATGAGCATAATAAAGTTTAGTTTTATATGTGTTAGATTGTGTGATGGTTGTAATTTGTTAATTGTATGTAGAGTATAATCCTTCATATCACTGTGAGTTTAATAATACCTTTCATTGAAACATAGAACCTTAACTTGCATTACGATAATGGCATAATAAGGGTTATTCTACTGCAAACTACTTAGATAGTGTCTTCTTCCACTAATACATATGCATCTCTCCTCTAATGTCAATAGTTTTCTTTATACAATAAATGTTTTAATATGTTAACGAGGAAGGTTCCTTCCTCTCCTTATCATTCTTCTTCTTTATGCTATTACTTATCTCTTCTTCATTAGCCAATAGAATTCTTTAACTCCATAATACATATGCATCTCTTGTATATAACCCCACCATGGAAGGAACACCCTACTCACCTCTACATGTCCCCTTCTCGTGATAGTAAACCTCTATTACTTATCTCTTCTTCATTAACCAATAGAATTCTTTAACTCCATAATACATATGCATCTCTTGTACGTAACCCCACCATGGAAGGAACACCCTACTCACCTCTACATGTCCCCTTCTCGTGATAGTAAACCTCTTCCCAAGCTGACCCCGCCCTACTCATCTCCCATCTTGCCACATTCCACATTTAGGAGGCCCCTCCTCACCCTCTTCACATACAAGTATGCAACTTCTCCCACCCTTATGATCTCCTCACCCCTTCTACCTAATCATCTCAATCGTTACTTCCACATCATCGAAAACCCTCCCTTACATACATGATCACTCCCACACCATCCTATTACTCTCATTAGTTCCCTTTAGCATGTGACTCTCTCTATGGAAAGCTAGTTATCTCTTTTCACTCTCGACTTCAAATGCACACCTCCAATTTCTACTCAACTTTTATAAATGTAAGATACAATGAAAATGTAAAAAAATAAAAATAAAATAAATATATTTTTTATATTAAAAAAATAAATACGAAAAATTTAAATGTTTATTATTTCAACCCAAATTATGCACTAAACCAAACCAAATCCAACTAGGAGAAGGGTTCAAAACTTTAAATGTGAGTGGAGAAAGACAGGTGGCATGAATTGATTGAAAGAGATCAAAGTTTCGAATGTCAAAAGAAAGGATGGATATTTTGTTCATGACAATGATGTGAGTACCATTTTTTAATTCGTGGATATATAAAAAGCTTAAGGTTGCTTGGTGGAGGGTGTTTATGCATAAGAGGATACTTGAAACATTTTAGATATGCTCCTTTAAGAAGATATAACATGAAGTTATAAAATATATTGTAATTTATTTCCATGAGTTGTGAATGGTTCTACACAAGGAATATATATATATATATATATTGAAAACGAAATTTTTTTAGAGCAAGTGTGAATATGTCATTTGACTTTGAGCTTTCCCTGAATAGGAAGCTTGAGGTAAAACTTTGCACTAAATTTGATAAGTAAGTTGGTTAGAAAAGTTTTTGAAAAACCGAAATTTTAGTTCGATTGTGCATGCTTAAACTTATAGATATAGATTGTGCGAAGTATCAAGTTTGTAGGTTGTATAGGTGATGCATTTTGCGACTATAAAAGTTATATTCTATGTGAAATTGTTTTTTGGGAATGCAAAATTCAAAATATGAAAAGTTTCATGGCCTTACAACTTGGTGCAATTAGAAAGTTAACTTCATAGTGGTGAGTAGATGGGTGTGTTGAATGGTTTGAGAAACCCTTAAATCCAACTAATAGAGTTGTCATTTTTTGTCGGTTATTTGGATCTATTTTGTACCAAATTGTACCAAATATGCTCGGCTAATAGGTTGGCACTGTTGCTGTGAATACAAAATAAAAGGGTGTAAGTATGAATGTTTAAAATCAAACAATGTTTAGTTTCCTTAATATGCAAATACAATAAATCTAGAAAAATAAGTGGAGTGAACCTTTGTTGTAGCTCCGTTATAGACTTATTATTGACTATGGAATAAGAGAAGGTGGATCCAAGCACTAAAGCCTCATTTATGATCGTGCACACAATGACAAACAAATTGAAAATACTAGAAATTTTTCGGGGTATCAATATGTTAGCAATCAAACTAATGAGAAATTAGAAAAACCATTTGAATGCATATTTTCAAGGGGAAAAGAGAACTTGATACTTTGTCTAATGAAAAATGGGGAAGAAGATATATAAAATAACAATGTCACATGGAATGAGACATGAAGACCACCTTTAAGCTCTCTCATTAGGAGGGTTATGTTCTCTTTGAGACTTTCTCTCTTTAAACTATAATAGTTGTTGGAAGAGACTATGTTCTTAATTAAGGAAGAGATGTTCAATGTCAATATCAATTAGATACAATGAAATCAATGTAGAAAATGAATAAATCTTGGAAAACACTTGTAAGTTATAACCTAATATTCATTAAACTCCTAGAACTCATGTGAGATCCTTGTGATTATAATTTTTGTTTGGAGAATGCCATGCATGGGAAGTGAAAAATTTTCTCAAGTTAGGCCATGCATTGCCTCATTAACTTCTATACTTCATCACACATGGTGAAAATGTGAGCTTTTGAGATTTTCCATCTTTACGTATGCATGTAAACAATTAGATCACATAATGTAATGCACTTACATATTATATGAATACTACACAAATATCAAAGGACTACCCACACAAACTGCATAACCTATAGAACTGATGTTCCATGCAATGATATTTTTGCTCAAATACATGATTTGACTTTTATTATCCATAGATAACTAAAGTATTCCATATGGTTTAGTGTTTCATTGACTCTAGTGTATCGGTACATGCTCATAAGTGATGTTTTAGCAAAACCCCTTTTATTTGTACAAGTACATAAAAATGTTGTGATAACAAATGAACCCTAATGTGTGAGGTTAGTAGAAAACATGTATGACTATATCACACCATAGTTCCTTTTCTAGAAATCAAGGAGAAAAATCCTCACTGGCATCAACTCTACCTTGTAGAAAGAGAGAAGGCCAGCCACAAAACAAATTTTTTGAGGTAAACATGTTTTATAATCTTCTTCAATGTGGCAGGCACACCCATGCTTGTGTGATGATTAAGTCAAGTACAATTTTGAAACCACACCATGTGTAACATGGAACATCTAACAAATGAATGATGTTTATCACTAAAAATAGGCGATGAATGTGTGCGATCTTGGTGAGGCGACAAAACTATTGTAAGGGAATTCCACTGAGAAAGGCCTTGAAACATGTTGATAACTTACTACTAGTTGACCCATAGTCATCATTTTTTACCATGGTGATACTCACATCTTACTCTATGTGACATTGTTATGGCATTTAATCTTCTTCACCATAGTCATAGTGCAAAAATGACCACAAGGTTACGAAATATCAGGCATTATTGGAGTCATCATACCAACCTAAACAATAGTTACACAAAGGAAATAACATTAGGGAAAGGCTATGGAATTAAATACATTCACCCCCTAAAAGTTACAATTTTCATAAAATGCTCGAATTCCCAAGAAATGCATCCGACATGGGTTTTGATAACATATATGAAATGTTGTTGTGGTTATTTCTAAAATAATTGTGTTGATGATGTAGGAAAATGTTTGATACCTGCATTGAGATTTCCAGTGGTGAAAATGTGTGTGCTACTTCAAAAGGCATGAAATCAATACCATTACAAGAATCAATTTGGCTAGAGATTACAAGAATCAATTTGGCTAGAGAAATTTCCTAGGGTAAGGTTAGCTCCCTTTCAGACACCCCCTAGGAGGATTCAGAGCATATTCTCGAGCCTCTATATACAACAATGGGGAATGAAACAAACATCCTAGTTTCTAATGCAAGGTTATGCTACCCATATAAGAGTAGATACCTTTGATTGAATATATTGTTGTGTTTCTTACTTGTTGAGCTTCTACCATGAGGATCATACCATAGTAGAGAAGAGAAGGAAGATGGAGGAGTGATTGTGCACATAAGTTATGGTTTCCTATTGTAAAAATTCTCGTTTGTTTCTTAATGGAATATTTTCTTGTCCCCACTATATTGAGTTCTATTGTGTGGTATTTTGCTCCATTTATTATAGTTTTTTCCCACTAATAGATTTAGTGTATATTGGTATTGTTTATACAGACTTTATATTAGTTTTCATGGTTTATGCAAGGTATAAGATTTTTTGTGTGTGTGAGGCATGTTTGAGGGTGCTTGGAAGACCTTAGATATCTCTTTTACTCCCCTCTTTATCTCATTGTAGGCTCATAAGAGATGGGTAGGCCAAGGATTTGAAGAGAGGTATATATATGCTTCCCCCTCTTTTTCTACCATATCATTGTCATGAAAATGTTTGTATAAATAAATTTAGAAAGAACACATTGGATATAATGTTCATGTAATAATATAACCATCTTATAGGGAGGAATATAAACAATACATATCACTAATATTTGCACAACAACCATTTATGGTTAATAGAAAGTATTGGCTTCTATTTTTCCCATTAAAATATGTATTCAAATAGTATGTATTATTTCCATTAGTTTGATTACTAACTTACTAATATCTAGAATAATTTGTAGTGTTGTTTTCTTGTTTGTTATCATGTGCAAAGATCATAAAGGAGGCTCTTTTATTTGGATCCAGCTTCTCTTGCTCCATAATCAACAATCAGTGCACAAAGGAGATACCATAGAGGTTTTATCCACTTGTTTTATATTTATTGTGTTTGCATATTGAGGGAAAGTTATAACTTGATTGTAAACACTCATACTTGTAATGTTTCATTTTTTGTCTGTACAAACAACTCCACAATGTTGGCTAAGCGTATTTGGTATACACTAGCACCAAATATCCCACAACAAAATGAAAACTTACTTCATTGGGGATCAAATCCCATATTTCTTTGTTCAACTGGATTTGAGGCCTTTGCAAATCATTTAACATAAACAATCACTCATCACTATTGGAGTTGACTCTCTGGTTTCCATATCACTCAATTGTGAGGAAAAAAACAAATTCATTTGTTGAGTTTTTCATTTGCTATAAATGTTTTCACATCGGTGTGTGAAGTTTGATTCTCACATTCACATAGTTCAACACCTGTGTGACTTACAAGCATAACACCTTGCATATTTGGCAATCTATCGCAACCATTTCTCTTGTTATATTATATCATGAGACTTTTTTTCATTGTATGAATCATCATAGAACATTGTGTTACATAAACATATTTATAAAAGGTTTATGCCTACAAGCACGTCGTAAATATCTAGTTTAAAATATTATGGTATGTCACCCAACCACCTTGAAGATTATAATACGCTTTAAAAGAGCGAAAAAGAGTCCTTTAGGCACAAAAGTAGCTAAACACGAATCACACAAAAACATTTTGTTTTTTAACTCACTTAGTTTTACTTCAAATTCATATAGGGTTTTTATTTGTTCGTATTGTAAACTTGTAGTTCGAAACACTTGAATGGGTTAGATGAGATTCCAATCACTATATTAAGTAATTGGAAAACCAAAACTACTGTTTATGATAAGGAGGTTAAATTTCCTTA
>ML795014.1:81500-135444 GCA_009831015.1 Picea engelmannii | reverse complement strand
ATTACCGACTTGATTAATCCTCAATGGGGATTAATCTAATAATAAAAATAATAATAATGACATGATTAATCCACAATGGGGATTTAATCCAATAACAAAATAATAAGAATGCTCTTCGCAGTTACATTATTTCAACAGAATGGTATGAATATACAACATGCGAATAGATGAGTTGATGTCGATCATGGTAGAATACGTCTGATTACTAGCCATTAATGGATATCATTAACAGACGCAAGGGAATCCATCGATGATGATGGACCCCAAGATACCTAGTAAAATCTAACAAGTGTGAAGAGATGAGTTGTAGTCAAACACTCATAAATTCATTCAACATGAGCCAATGATGTAAACCCATAGATGGTAATGTGAGGGAACTTGCCACTAATGTTTGCAAGACCTAAGGTACGAACTGGTTTCTAGGTTTTGATCCTAGATAATAATTTCGTGTTGACAGGAAGAAATTCGTCAAAGGAGGGCCTTGATGTATCCCCCATCAATCAACATGAATAGACAAAGGTATATGGTGTATAAAGTAGAGAATAATTGACTCAGGGATGGTCAGGATAAATAGGATGAAGGAATGAACATGGTTGACACAGGAAAACTTCCCTTGAACAAAATGACACGAAAAATAACTTGATTTGGAAACATTGACTTGATAATGACCAAAACACTCACCATGGGATACTAGAAAAGTGAATAGTCGACGAAGTCTAAAAACTCAAGGAGATGGTAGTGATTAAGAGGCAATGGATAACCCAACTTTGATACATAGATGTAAAAAAGGTTTGTAGTTAAAGGCAAACTTAACAAATGACTACCATTTGTGAAGATGACTAGACTAAAATTCATCAAATTTCCCCCCACCATGAATGGAGAGTACCCCTTAGTTTTTTTATGAGATTGAGGAGGATAACATATGCTCGATATAGCTCATCTTTGATGAGTCCCTCATCACATGTTTAACGAACCTGACGAAGGAGGGGTTAGATCCCATATGGGCCCTTCAATGTATAATATTATGAGTCTAGGGAAGGTAAAATCAACCGTATTTTCACATTTAGAGAGTTTGAAAAGAACTTAAAGAATGATCCAAGGGTATTTTTTTTTGTAAATTTAGTTCCTTGAGTCTGAAAAAGTATAAAAAAATACAAAGGAGAAATATTCTAGCCAAGGTTGAGTACTAGAGTATTATTTTTTTGTAATTAATTTATCAGGTCCAAAAAAGGGTTAAATTTACACCAAACAAACGTCCTTTCAAATCTATTTAACAAGTGTGAAAGGAAACAAGCACACTCGAAAATATTTTCATGTTTAGGGAGTCTGCAAAAATATTAAAGGAGACTCTAGGGTGTGCCTTTGTCATGGTTGGTTACCGAGCATGATAAAGGAGTAATAGTAAGTTTGGATGGAGAGAATGAGTGGTTTGCAATGAATTTGCAAGTTCATGGAACATGACGTAAGAAATGGACTGCAAAATGAAACATGACAAATGATGACCACTCGTAACAACAGTTCTCGTCCAGGGGTGTTGTAAAATGGGAGCAAATAGATGGCTAGTAGACAAGCATGGTTGTGGTGTGACAAGCAATGGAAGAAAATGGTGATGTGGAAACAATAAGCAGTGAGACATCAATACTAATAAATTGAAACCATTTAAACAACAGAAATGGTGGGTACCCCCTCCGAGAAGGCTAAAAACATATAAGGAAGGAGAGTGAATGCAACTCAATTTCAGGGGATAAAGCACTATGGAGGGTTCCCATGCCCTATAGGAAAATTGTAGCATCGACACAAAATGGAAATCTAGGAGCTAACTAGGGTTCCCATGAAGGGTAGGCAGTACCGACCCAATTACAATGTGCAAAAAGAGTGGATAATATCACAACCGACCAGGTTTGAGCCTAAGGCATTGTGTTGACAGTATGGATGGTTAATAATGCAAGGTGGTAAATGCAAGGAAGAACCTATCCCTATATGTCACTTTAGAGACACATAGCTCAATTTTAATGGATGTCCCCATGATTTTAAGAAAAAAATCCCTATAATCTTGACAACACATGTAAACTAGATTCCTAGGGTCAAAACGCATAGTGAAATCTCAAAAAGAAAATGTTTTTTGGATATTTTGGATATGACGTACAAAAAAAAAAAGGAACTCACACCACACACCTATTTACAAGGAACTACACATCTTGATAATTTACCATAATTAGATCCCATTACTAGGCTTAAGATAAGGGAATTTTTCATAATTGATGAACTCATGAGCCATTATTGGCACACCATGTTGGGGCCATGCCATGTAGGAATGAAATTATGGATATGAAGATACTCATCATGAGTGGTTTTTTTAGCTATGGAATCTCCTTGATGGGATCCATCAAGACATGATGGAAGTACAAAACATGAATCTTCGACATTAGGGGTAGTAGAGAATTCACTGGCAAGTTCTGAAAAAGATAACCGGGGTGGAAAAGGGTCAATACTGGGATGTCTACTGGATGTCCTGCCAATTCCCATTGTTTCAATACAAAACTCATTGTGTTAAATCTCATCAGTTCCAAATTGGGGAGAAGGAAGGTGTGATGATCCTCATCTTCTTTGGGCTTATCAATGGAATCCATGACTTCTGGGATGGCCTCTTGTGAAGGAAACTTAGTATCTAGGAAATCATGTGAATTGAGAGAGTCAACAACCCGTACATGCAGAGAAGGTTGATCACACTCCACATGAGGATGGATTTGTTGACCAATATCAATGGATGTTGATAGGATGGATGCTTGATGTGAGTTAACATCCTCGAGATGAGGTACCACCCAAGGACCAACTGTAAATTTTAACCTTGTACAATATTTATTAAAAACAGATTTTTAGTAAAAGAACATAAAAGATAGAATGGTAAATACAAACATTACACAAAAAATTTTCCCCTGGAAACCCAAACTGGGAAAACCAACATATTCTACATTCATTCATTGTGATACATTGTTTAAAATACAATATACATATAGGAGCCAACAACATCCAAAACCTTAACCCAATGACCTGGATTAGTCAACAACCCTAATTCCTTAACTGGAAATAGAAAACCATCGACAAAAAACCATGTGCCAAAAAACCACCTATATATGTGACACGTTTCCTGAGGCATAATTTTTTTTTTAGGGGGCAGTGCCCCTGCACCCCCCTATATTTGAATGATAAGCCAAGTTATTTACCATAAATATTGCACTCTAACTATCACACTATATCCTTACATCTTGATGTACCAAACCAATACCTGAACACAATCTTTGTAACCATACTACTTCCTTACTTGCATGAGTAGTTGCCATGTATTCATCTTCTGTAGTTGAAAGTGCCACTACATCCTATCTTTTGCTCATCCAACTTATTGCTCCTCCAAACAGGTTAAACACATACCCACTTGTAGATCTCCTACGATCCATATCTCCAGCCCAGTCTGCATCCACAAAGCCATGTATATGCACCACTCTGTCCAATCCCAGTCTTCCTTCATAGCACAACAATAGCTAGCAGTGCCACACAAATACCTGAATACCCTTTTTACTATTTTCCAATGCTCCTTCCCTAGTTTTGACATATACCTGCTCAAAACTCCCATTGCATGTGCAATGTCCAGTCTAGTACAGACCATTGCATACATCAAACTTCCAACTGCACTCGCATATGGAACATGAGACCTGCCCTCCTACTCTTCCTATGTCTTGGGACACTGATCCGAAAATAACTTTACACCAATAGGAATAGGAACCTTGTCCGGTTTACATTCCTGCATATTAAACCTCTGCAATATTGTCTCGACATATTTTCTTTGATTTAACCAGAGTTTCCTCCTTTTCCAATCTCTTTTAATTCCCATGCCCAAAATGAAATTTGAAGTACCGGGGTCCTTCATGTCAAATTTAGAGGACAACTGAGTTTTCACATCCTGGATAATATCCTTGTTGTTTCCTATCAACAACATGTCATCCACATACAAGACCAAGTAAATCAAATGATCACCAATTAATTTAAAATACACATAGTGATCCTCTTTGCTTCTTGTGAAGCCAAGTCCCAACATATAAGTATCAAATTTTTGATACCACATCCTTAGTGATTGTTCTAAACCATACAGGGACTTTTTCATCTTGCATACCAGCTCTTTCTTTCCCTTCACAACATAACCTTCTAGTTGCTTCATATAGATTTCTTCTTCCAGATCCCCATGTAGGAATGTTTTCTTCACATCCATCTTTTCTACTTCAAAATCAAATGCAACAACAACATATAACATAAATCTTATAGATGTTAACTTGGAAACAAGAGAAAAAATATCACCAAAATCAATTCCCTCAACCTGGGAATAACCCTTTGCTACTAATCGAGCTATGTATTTCTCCTCTTTTCCTTCTGCATTCAGCTTCTTTTTAAATACCCATTTGCTAGCAATGGGCTTTCTTCCAATCTGAAACTCCACTAGATCCCAAGTCTCACTATTATCCAAAGATGCCATTTCTTCGTCCATGGGCCTTTTCAAAATATTTCCATCCTCTGAATCCACTTCCTCCCTAACAGTTCTAGGATCATCATTAGTAATAGACAAAGAAAATTTTGAATAGAAATTAGATGGAGTATAAATTTCTGGTAGCCTTCTTTCTCGAACCGATCTCCTCAATACTGGAGTATGAGGATCTTCTTCTTCTAGTTCTTGTTCTTCTGTAGAGTCTGATTCATCATCCTTTAAATCAAACTCTATTTTCTCTGGTTCTTCCTTACTTGGTAGGACTTCCTATTTAACAACATCCTTCATTTCTCTAAATACCACATATCGGCTATACACTACCTTCTTATTTTCTGGGTTCCAAAGATTATAACCTTTGAGACCATTTTTATATCCAATAAAGATAAACTTTTCATCCTTCTTATCTAGCTTACTCATGTTTTCCTTTGGAGCATGAACATATGCATCACAACCAAATACCTTGAGATGTGATAGAGAAGGTTCCTTACTAGTCCATACCTCTTGTGAAGTCTTGTCATCCAACGTTGATGAGGGTGATCTGTTGACTAGGTAACATGCAGTACACACGGCCTCTGCCCATAATTATTTCCCTAACCCGACACCACTGAGCATGCACATTTCGTTTTCCATCAACGTCCTGTTCATCCTTTTTGCAACTCCATTATGCTGAGGTGTATATGTAGTAGTCTTCTACCTTGATATACCACACTTCTTACATAATTCTTCAAATTCATTCCCACATAATTCTCCGCCATTATCTGTCCTCAACACCTTAATTCTTTTCTTTGTTTGATTCTCAACAAGAGACTTAAACTCTTTAAACTTGTCAAAGACTTCAAATTTCTTCCTCAGGAAATATATCCACGTATTCCTCAAGAAGTCATCTATAAATGAGACATAGTACACAGATTTTCCCAATGATGGGACCAACACAGGTCCAAAAACATCACTATGAACTAGTTGTAAAATTCCTTCTGCCCTTGATGCACCAGAGGGGAATCTTACCCGATTTTGCTTCCCATATAGACAATTTTCACATAAATCAAAATCCAGAGAGAAGTTAGACATACCTTCAACCATACCTTTACCGTGTAGTAGTCGAAGACACTTCTCTCTGATATGCCCTAGTATTTGATGCCACAACATAACCTTTTCTCTAGAGACTGTAGGAGTTCTTTCTTCTTCAACTCCAATATAAGGAACAATGGAACTATTACACCCATCACTAATAGTGATTCCTTTCAAATTATACAAAGTTCAAAACCGAACTCCCTTCCTGTTGATGGGCGAAATTGACAGCTCGTCAACTGGAGGAGTGAATCCGGTCCGGGGTTGTCTACTTAACCCAAGCTATTTGGATTGATCCACTCCGATGGGTTTAGCGGCTTCGTTAGCCGATCTAAGTCCTAAGAAAGAGAAAAACAAAACTAAAGAAGATAAAATAACTTAATGAATAACACTCGCTAATAACTCTATACAGATCTAATATATATTTACAGTTTATTAAATAATATTTATAACATAAGTCTACTTATTGTATGTATAATATATATACAAATGACTTTATTTCTAATATATATATAACATTTACAAAATGCGAATTTTAATCTAAATCCACGAAAATCGAATATGGATTCATTTATTAAACAACAACAAAGTTATCATTCGATCTTTTTTGATTTATTTTTTTATAATGTTTATAAACAAGAAATGGAATAACAAACTGTCTAATTGAAAACAGAGATAACAAACAGTAGAATATGTTTAGACTGCGGGAAATTTCTGTATTAATTAAACTAATGAAATAAAACTAACAAACTGACCTGTAATCGCATCCCATGTTCGTCCTGTGTATAGCATCCAATCTCGTTGTTTGATGAGGCAAACCCACAACAGATCCTACAAATGCTTCTCGTAAATGTGAAGCAGTGATGATTGAATCCGAATGATAGAACATATAAGAGATATAGTAACAACAATCTTATAATTTCGCAAGTGGCCACATTGAGATAAATCCTGCTGTGAAAACTTGTGTATAAATGTTCAACAAATGATGAAGATAAATATCTTAATCTCAAGTTTGAACAGAAAAATTACTGTATGTTAAATATGGGACATAAAACAAGGATAACATATATTTTTTTTTATCATACCAATCTGCAATAAACCACGATAGCTAAAGCAATCATAATCTAATTACAAATCGAAATAATCATGACTTGAATAAAAACACGATATGGAGAAGCTAAAGCCGTGACAATATCATATTCTATTCAAGTCTGTGAATAAGAAATCCATAGTTTTTTCCCTAGGCAGAGATGATTTCAAGTTTACAAAATAACATACTTATATAGGTTCTAGGAGAAAAATGTTTCCTGTTGATAACATCCAATCTGTTCCAAAAAATGTGGGGGATGCAACCTCCCAGATTTTACTTGATATCAAAACTAACAACCTAATCTATTAACTAAAAACATAAAGACAGTATGGCTGAGAGATGCCAACAATGCTTCAAATATCCTTAGAAATCATAGGTTCCTGAAAAAAAATAAAAATAAAAAGATTTCAGATGTATTTTCAGTTATCAAAACAAGTAATTCGAATTTTTCTAACTAGCTACAGAATCTCACGATTCTGTAGCTAGTTATAATTATAACTAGAATCATATTTTATTCAATCAATCAAAACAAATTAAAATTAATCTATCCAAACAAATCATGTATCCTAAATTGAGAAAGACAGAATCATACTAAACTATTAAAAAGATCATACTTCAAATTAAGGGATTCAAACAAATCAAGTAATCTTTGAATTTACTATTGTTGTCGCTGCTTCCATGTTCTTAAAAATAATAGACCTTGTAGTTTTTTGGCGTTTGTCTTTGGTTTGAGCTATGGATTGGAGTCTGCTATTCTCCTTCGTTGATGAATCCACCTGGTCTTCCAAATATTTAAGCCAAGAGTGTAGTAAAGGCACATCCTTGTAATACCTGTCGATCCAGGATCAACATTCATTACAATGCGGCTGTAGAGACTATGTATTGGCACTGATAGTATTAACAGCTGGAGAATCGTCCATTTGACATGTAGGTTCATCACAGAGTTTGATTCTAGGAAAATCAGAATTGTCCTTTAGACACGGTGGTAGGTTGGTAACATAATCGTAGGGTCTGCTAGGACAGAGTCCATATGAATATGGATACTCTTCGGCCAGGAACCTTTGAATCTCCGAATCCGAATCCTCACTTACCTCAATTATAGTCTTTGTGTCTACACAGGGCTTGGGTTTGTTTCAAGCACATCATGAAACCCAACGAGCGACCCTTTTACTCTTATATTTAACATCGACGTTGCCTTTAAGCTTTTTCGCTGTGGGTTTTTTAACAGTCTTAACACAACTCTTAGGATATGAATCCAGTTGAGTGTCAAGTTGAGTAGAATCAGGGTAGGTTGAGGGTTCCAAATTAGAGACAGGATCACACGGCGTGAGCGAAGGAGGAGAGATGGTAGGTTTCACAAGGGTTTCTGTGATGACAGGCTTGTCAACCTATCCCAACTCACTATTACCAAAACCATTTCGTAATAGAAAAGCATACCAACAATCGTTGTTTAATTGCAACTGATGTACAATGATAATCTTAATTAGACCATGATGGAACAAACTAGAATCATACTTCTACCTCTTAAACCGCTTTCCCATCTTGTATAGACTTCTAAGGAGGAAATAAGGCATGTTCAGTGGGAAATCAATAAAACTCATAAGCAATCGCAGGTGATACAAGAAAACCAACCCAAATATTCCCTCACAGGTAATGAACTGTTTCACAATAGCTAATATATCATGCCATCTAGGTTTCAGAGATGAAACGTGCATACCTCGGTCGCAGTTGGTAATTCTCCTTGAGGTGAACAACAATGACCAGGGAACCTCTTCAACCTTTGCGTTCTTGAACCACTTTTTCCCCACAGCTGGTAAACCAGTAGCTTGGCTTATAAAATCTTCATTTACCTCAAGCTGCACATCTCCTATTTTTGCTCTGCAACCATCGAATGTCAATGCGAACTCTTGAGCAACTCTCAGATTGAAACCCTCAAACTTTTCAATAAACAAACGCCAGCCGTTCCTTTCTAAGTCATCTCTGGCGTTGTCAAACGATAACAAGGTTTGGATGCCATTGGGATCAATCCTCACCATAGGAGCCATGGCTAACATAAGGTAATCAACACGGGAATCAGAGGTAGGGTTTGATAGAAAAAAAACAGAGCCATAGCCCCGAGTTCCCTCAATGCAATGCAAAGACAGTTTGAAATGGTAGGCAGGAGTGTTAATCACCATGCGTGGGAAAGAGATTGTGAAGCCCGAGGCCAATAATATCATGGTGTACTTAAAATGACGCCTTGGCATATTGGTACGCATAAGGATCAGAACAGTTGAAAACAATAGTACGGATATCCATGACTTGATCACAAAGATTAATGTATCAAATAAACATTGAACCATTAAAATTTTTATGAATCAAAACCCCATTGATATTAATCGAATACTAAATGAGTGGAGGTTTTATACTTATGTAACCAAGGAACGTTTAAGACCAAGGGGTTATAAACAAGGAAAACAATCGTGTTTATAGTAAAAGACGACAATTCAATACTAGACCATATGAATAGTTTTTCTTTAATAAAAAATTGAAACAAAATGTCAATTCCAGCTGCGAGTTTTCATGCTTGCAGTCATGAAAACAAAAATCGAAAGGAAGATGTGTAAAAAGAGACAAGTGATAAGTGTCGTTGCTCATGATGAGTAACGAGAATTTAAAGGCCCTGTGTAGGCAGCGTATACACAATAGAAATTACATTATTGCTGCCAACACTTCCACAACAACATTGCTCCTCGAACCATCCTGCATGTTTCCTTTTCAAATATTTTTTTTACCCCTGCATCGTCCATTTTTTTTACATAAATCAAATTTCTAGCCAAACTTGGGATGTGCAGAATAATAGGCAGTGTTCTAATCCTTCCATCTATGAGCCTCAACTTAACTCTTCCTCGTCCTATGATTCTGGTTGTCGAATCATCACCTAAGAAAACATTACCTCCATCATACCTATCATATTCACGGAACCAATCCCTATAGGGAGTCATATGAAAGGATGCACCAGATTCAACCAACCATGCCTCATGATCTGCATGTGTGCTTGAATAAGCCAAGTACACATCCCCTCCTTCCTTGGAGGAATTTTCTTCTGTAGAAGGAGATTCTTCAAATCCCTTCTTTTTCTCAACTTTGGATCAACATTGCTTCTTATAGTGTCCTTCTTTTCCACATCTCCAACATACCTTTACAAAATTTCCGAGAGATTTAGATCCACCCTTAGACTTAGATCTCCCACTTGAGAACTTAGATCTATTTCTTTCCTGGGAATGTCCTCTTGCAAATAATGCATCTGTGCTCTGTCCTTCCATATTCTTCCATCTCATCTCCTCCGAAAAAAAAGATGATACCACTTCATAAAACTTCAAGGAAGTTGTATTACTACCTATGGCCACAACCATAATATCCCACGAGTTTGGTAAAGAATACAGTAAAATGATCCATTTATCTTCATTTGAAATTTTAATATCAAGAGATACTAAATGACTTACCACAATATTGAAGGCATTCAAATGCTTTGCCACCGAGCCTCCATCTCTCATCCTCAGGTTA
Source organism: Picea engelmannii (assembly GCA_009831015.1). Classification (NCBI taxonomy): domain Eukaryota; kingdom Viridiplantae; phylum Streptophyta; class Pinopsida; order Pinales; family Pinaceae; genus Picea; species Picea engelmannii. The sequence continues at coordinate 125,206 of ML795014.1, read as the reverse complement.
TAGAGATACTTTCTTAGGAATAGTTTATTCACTAGGGACTTAGACTGATACAACTTCCCCAACTTATCCCATAAATCCTTGGCTGTAACTTCCTCTGACACATTCAATAATACTGAATCTGAGAGACACAGTCGGATTGTGCTATTTTTCTTTCGATCCAAAATTTTCCAATCATCTGTTGAAGTTCCTATAGGTGCAGTACCTGGATCTACTATGATCCACTAATCTCTGTCCACCAAAATATCTTCCATCTTGAGCTTCCACAACTCAAAAATTTTCCCATTAAACTTCTCGATCTCCATCTTCGAATTGCTTGCCATTTCTTTTCACCTGAAAAATCAATACCACATATCTCCCACTATAACAAGGCTTATCACAGTCCTGAGCCAAACCCTTGACCACAAAGACATCCCCCTGAAGCAAACAAAGATTTGATACCAAATGTAGATTTTAACCTTGTACAATATTTACTACAAACAGATTTTCAGTAAAATAACAGAAAAGATACAATGGAAAATACAAACATTACACATAGATTTTTCCCCTAGAAACCCAAATCGGGAAAACCAACATATTCTATATTCATTCATTGTGATCAATTGTTTACAATACAATATACATATAAGAGCTAGCAGCATCCAAAATCCTAACCCAATGACCTGGATTAGTCAACAACCCTAATTCCTTAACTGCAAATAGAAAACCATCGGCAAAAAAACATGTGCCAAAAAACCACCTATATATGTGACACGTTTCCTGAGGTAGAATTTTTTTTTTCCAGTGGTTTTTCTATTGTAACCTCCCTGTGCGCCTGACACAATGCTTAGACACTACTTCTTCTGAAAATAATATAGCACATACCCAATAGCAACGAATCCAAGGGAGACACCAGTAGATGAGAAAATCATGTTGAAAGGAGCTATATGGGTATTTTCGGGTGTAGGAAGGGGGGATATCTCCATAATAAATGGATCTTTAAACATACCTATACTGAAATTTTCGTAGCCCCTAGAAGAATCACCTATGAAAGGCATGGTGGTGCTAGGATTAGCTCACAAGTCGGGTGTGCAATAATCAAGTTGATCAATGGTAACTATATTTCCTTGATGGGGAAAACATATCACGCGAAAGATAGTGGATACAATAGCCTTCATTACATAGAACCAAGTGCAAACCAAGAGCATATTATAGTCGAGTGTGGTGTCTATTACTTTGGATTCTATGGAGACAATCTTGTCGTCGAGCTCAATGGATTCATGGGGTTCGAAAAAAATTTCATCAAAATATTGTAGGATGGTTTGCGATGTGGTGAGCTGAGGAAAACCAAGGGATTTCCAACATGACAAAGACATAATGGTAGTGGACGCTCCTTTTTCGATCATCGTATGAAAGATATTCTTGTTAAGAGAACCAACTGTGATTTTTAATGCTAGTTTGTGTGAGAGACGTGATTCACTCTGTTTTGTGTCAAAGGAAATAATGTTTGACTCTGAAAGGTCGATTCCCCGTATGGTTGATAAAAAGGATTTTCTTTGTGAAGTAAAACTATGAAATACTTCGAGTTATAACATGACACATGGTTCCTAGGATATATATTCCATTATTTTATAGTGTTGAGCTACCCAGGCATTCTGATTATGAGTATTCCATCGAAGTAACCCTTTTGGAGGGCATATTGCATATTTGAAAACTTGTTTCTCAAAAGTGAGAGGGCCATTGGGTGGTGTAGTCAATGGAGGTTCCTTAGATGAAGGTTCCCCTTATTAGGAGTCATAGTTATTCACTCTGGTGGATAATGCCACCATATATTTAAGCATCATAATATTCATGGTTGAGGAGCCTATGTTTCCCCAGGGTGGGGGTGCAAGAGCTTGTGCTACCATTTGTTGTTTTTGGTGTTACAAGGAAAATCTGTCTATGGCTAGGGGTAAACCACAACAAATGAAACAACACCCAAAAATTGACTCTAATCTCAAGTATGATATATAAATGAAATTCTAACAAGACAAGGATAAAAGCCTACCTCGTTTGAATGTTTGAATAAGACCATTGTTGAGAACACAACCCAAAGCTTTATACCTACCACATGTCCACAACAACCAAGATACGCAAGCATATGGTGATAATATGTGATGTCAGCATATAAATTATCATAATCCATTAATATACATGACAAATACGCCCATGGAAAGTAATTCAAATATTTGCAAGATATCAATTGGATGAGAAAAGAGTATTTATATTAAAGTAATCAACATAAGTACATAGGTGACAAACTTCTGTAACGACACATATCAGAATCGAAAAACCAAGTCCCTCTAGCTGGGCCTTCACCACTTCAATCCTCCACAAAGGCAAGATCATATATAGGATTCAATGAGGTTCTCCTTCACAAAGTAGGAAGAGCTTGGGGGATGAACACAAGAAGTTCATACTTTCAAGGACAAAGGGATGCAGACTCAATATGAAGTGAAGTTTCTCCAGAGTGTCTTTTCTCTCAATGTTGAATTGTTTTAGGCTTGGATATGGCTCAATTTATAGCCTCTAAATGAAATTGAAGGGCCAAGTCAGAGCATTTCTAGTATATAGAAGGTCAAGAATCATGGATCTCGTGACATGGCATGGAAATCCGACATAATTTTTAATTTTTGAGCACCAAACCCGATGTACAAGGGTTGTAGTGGAGCAAATTGTGTATACACTTCTTGTATAAATGATAGGGTGTGTATATGTACAAAAATGTGTATTTTTTTCTCTAGAGTGAACAAAAAGGGGACTTCAAGTATGCAAAGGGAAATGGTCGAAGGGCATCCAAGCAATATGCATGGAGTGAGGTAAAATTTTTTGTAACAGTTGGGAGGGAAAGGGTTGGTTAATACCATTGGTTGGGAAGGATATCCCCCTCTCTTGAGGTATTTATGAACCTCACCAAGGCAAGGGAAGTCTTTGGTCAAGTGGTCCTCCTTACATACCATGTAAGGGTATTTGCCTTTATTTCCCCCCCAACATTGGGGTTTTATATTTTTGTACTCTTTTGTTGGTTAGAATATTTTTTGGATTGACACTTATTTTTATTATTGCCTCTAGGTTGCTGAGATGAAGTGGATTGAACCACATTCACCTCGAAGGTTTGTGCGGGAGAGGGAGCAGATTTGGTATTGGTACTAGTATGGGATGAGGATGGGGTGGAGGCTAGATGGCCTTGTTTCTCAATCGATTGGGTCAGAGAATCTATTTTTATGGAACCTACCAAGCTCACGACATGGGATTCTGGGGCTAGTCAGGATGGGTCATTCGTCGGTCTATGAGCATGAGGAATCAGATCATATAGTGTGCCATATTGGGAATATACGAAGTCCAAATATTGAGCATATTTGATTGCTTTCTCCTCAATAACAACACCTCCCATGGAGAAATCTCTAGCAATGGGTGGAAAGAGTGACTTAGTAAACCAATCTGCTATGACTTAGTCCAAAATTGTGACTTTAATCAACCATCGTGGTCGCCTCCATTCATGAATATGATAAAAAATGTGAGTGGAGGTGGATTTTCAAAGTGAGTTTAGAAGTTGGGTAACAGTATCATACCAGATTGGCAGTTGTAAATGAGTCAGAAATTCCATAGAAAGAGAATTAAAGTCGACAAAGGAGTTTCACGGCAGCATGATATACCATTTTGTTGCCGAACCTATGAGAGTTCTCTAGAAAATTGTTAATCGAATAGACTCTTCCATCAAGGAGTTAGAATAACACCAAATATGGAAGTTCATCACATGATTGCTAGGATATTCTCCAGGATTACTATCAAACTTCAAGATGTCGAAGGGTAGTTTGGTAGGGATGGGTGGCCAGAACGAGGCATGTTGTATGGAATCATTAGTCAAATGTAACAAATCTGGTAGATCTAATGTAGAAAAAAGGGAAGTTGTCGGTTTGGTTACGAATACTAGTAGTACATATGTGGCATTGAGGTATCAGTAGGACCATATACAGGTTGTGATGGCATTGTAAAACCTGGAAGTCCTCCCATATATTGAGGTTGAGAGGGTTGGGGAGTAGGAATCATGGGGTTCATTATTTGAGTGGAAATATATCCTTGTGGAGGGATGTCCATTGGATTAGGCTGGCCCCATGGAGTGTTGGAAACCACCAGATATGGTATTCTATTATAAATCCTTGTAGGGATTGAATTAGAAGCAGTGGAGGAGCATGTCGGGATGACCTACCCTCGAGATTGAGGTTGTCTTCTAGCAAGGTATTGTCCCCAAACTGGATGTTTCCCCCAAACTGGTTGTTTCCAACAAGTTGGTTGTTACCCCCAAGCTGGTGATGGCCTTGCAACTAAGGATTTCCCCCATGCTGGTTGTTTCCCCCATGTTCAAGAGGGACCTGCAGCTGATGGTTTCCCTCCAATTGGAATTTCCCCCCAGTGGGAGGTATATAAGAACTTCCTATCTGAATAGTTTGTGTAGGATGAATAGTTTGTTTGGTTGTCATTAGGTTACCTACTTGACTAGAAGGGGGAAAAACAAGATACTTGTCATAGGGTCTAAGGAAACAACACTACTAGCCACCTGACTAGAGGGATGTTGGCCCTTGACCAAGTTTTGGGAGAACCTTGGTCGTGTTGACCATTTTTGGGACTTCGATAGGCTGGTCAAAGACAATGCCTAGGCGAAGTAGAGATCTTGGGATCTCACTCATTTTGTGGGATTTTTGTGTTTATGTAATGGGTATGGGATGTCGACCCATGGGTTCACCCATGTTTAGGCCCCTTTTTGTAATGTATAAATATGTATCTAGGTGATGTAATTAGAGGAGTTAAGGGTTACTAGTCATTGATCGGCTTAGTGTTTGGCTAGTTGGCTTTGTGCAAGAATGTGTTGAATCTTGCAGAGCTAAGTGCGAGTGTTTGGTAAGTGCTTTGTGTGTAGACTGTGTAAGGATTCGTGCTATGACCTGATCGTGAGGAAGGTGGATCTAGTTCATTGTGCACAGATCACTTGTCCAGTGTGGAGTAAGCTCTGTGGCTCTGTGCCTGTAAGAATATTGAAGTTGACTAATAAATAAGAAGAAGAGTTGGTGGACGTAGGCCTACACTTAGGTGAACCACACATATCCTGTGTTGATGTGCTTTGTGAAATGTTATTCATGGTGTTTATGTTTATGTTTTCTTAGTGCACTGATCTTGATGTATGTAGATAGATCTATGAATGCTTAGTGCTTTATGATGTGAATGAATGTTAGATCTGAACTGATGATAAGTGCTTAGTGGTGTTGATTTGTTTATCACAACGTTGTTCTATATTTAGGGTTAATCTGTGAAGTGAATAAGAATCATAAATTAATGAAATTTATTGGCTAAGTGCTCTATTAAGAATTGTGATCACAAATCTATGTCCTAGATAGGTTATAGACACTTGAGTCATGCAACCCCCCCTGCCTGTACCTTAGGTGAGACTTCATATGCTTCATAGGTGTTGCCGAAAGGGCCAGTAGTTAGGGTTTTTTTGGTGCATTGTTGAAGCGTTGAACCCTGGGTCTGCCCTTGTGTGCCAACAAATGGTTCTGTTGACAGGACCAAAACTGTGATTGTTGGGAACTAAATAAAATAAAAATCTTTGTGTGTAGACTTTTCGTTGTAGTGCACATTATTCTACATGAATTGTGAAGTTATGTGCTAAAAGGGAAGTCCGATTTGGATAAAAGAGGTAAGATCTTAAATATTTTTGCTCTGATAAAGGTAAGATAAGTGGAATTTTTTTTCTTCAAAAGTATTGGTTTAGGTATGTTTGATAGATTTGGTCCTAATTGAAAGCTAGGGCACAACTAGAAGAAAGAAGATTTGATATGAATACATTTGATAGAAATAGTGAAAGATATGTTATTCCCATGCATAGAAATAATTTTTGGACTAACAAGTGGATACAGGATCCTAGAAAGAATTTGTGTAGATTGCAGGTCCATCATTGTGATCCTAGTGCGCAGTATAGAAATGGTTGGGGATCGTTCAAAAGAAAGAGAGGATTGACATTATGTTATCGCTGAAGAAGACCAGGACATCTTGTTGAGGAATGCCCTAGTGTAGGTCCTACTTGTCTTTGTTGTAAAGCTATGGATCATGAGATTTTGGATTGCCCTAGAACATGATACAAGAAAACCATGAAGAAGGTCAAGAAACTAGGGATATGTTAGAAAACGAGAAAGAATCAGAATCCATGTTATTACAGTTGAAAGAAACACTGAATGATCATAGAAAAATCAGTCTACCAAAGATCTTAAAAGAGAAGCAGTGCATAGAAACAAAAATAGGAGACTTCGATAGAGACTGTGTGATAGATGAGGTAACACAGGTGAACCTTATGCCAGAAAGTACTTGGGAAATTTTGGGAAAGCCTGCTATGATTCCTTCATTGGGAAGGATAGGATTGTTGAAAGGAAAGATGATAAACCTATGTGGAAGACTTACTCATGTACCTATGATTTCTCATAGAACATAGACCGAAGAAGAACTGGAAGTCATTAGGTTTGTTGACAACAACACCCCTTTTTCTCTTTTGTTAGGAAGGACCTAGATTGAGAAAGATCAGATCCGAAGGAAAGATGAGGAGGCAGCCATAAAAAAAGAGAGCAATAATTAAAGGACTTCATGGCTAGAAAAGTAGAGCGAATAATACAAGAACAAGAGGACAAATCAAAGCAACAGAAAGAAAGAGAAATAGTTGTCAAAGTTGAAAGAACGCAAGAAAGCTTAAAGAACCTATCCACGCAGAAGAAAAGAGCATCCACCCCAGAAATAGTAAGAAAAGAGGTATTACACTCGAACCCTTTGAAAGACCCTCAGCAATGCAAAGTTACTACGCTAAGGGAAGATAAGAATGAGAATGGGAAGAGGAACCCATAAACTCAGATCACAGGAAAGAAGGCAAGAAAGCTCAGTAAGAAGAAGGCAACGTTAGAAAGACTACAGGAAGTTCCAGAGAAGACTTCGCAGAAGGCAGGCTTGCAGAACTTCAACCTCGTCGGAATATCAAAACAACACAGAATGGAACTTCGGCATGGAAAAGCTATATGACCATTGGAGGCGCCCAACCGTTAGAATGACACTCTAGAACGGTTAGAAACACAACTATTGTCGAAAAATATCGTCATTGGACCATTGTGACCGCACCATAATGGATGGATTGAGGTATTCCTTCTTGATGGAGGAATCCGTTATGACATTGTCTATTTATTCCATTGAATGTTGCATCAAGACCACTTTCGCAAACTTAGATATTTGAGCTAATAGATAAGTGATCACACACCGTGCTGTGCTGTCTAGACTTCACCATTGATTCGATTACTTTGAGTATATGTTCACCTACCCGAGTTATTTGAACACGAGTGTGTATGTTGGACGAACGTAGAACAATAGAGAAGTCTGTGGAGGAGATATTAATAGACCTTATGAATGAGAAATTCATGTCTGCAGAAGTACATGCCTCATCGATGGGAGGATTGCAAGCATCCCCCTCAACTAGACGTCGATCTGGGCCATCCCGAATTGCAAGGGAGAAAATAAGCAAGCACTGCGACGATCTGGCGAATGCAAATTAGATCCCATCGGTCTTTTCCGACTACATCCCACCCTTGGTTGGCATGGTTTGTCGTGACAACATCTCGAGGGATTTCGAGTACACACTCATCACTACGTACCTCCCGAAAGGGATACACACAGTAGGACCACAGCTGGGACTGATCCCAGACCTCAACCTCAGCGATAGAAAGAATTATGCGATGCTCGCATCGCATCACTACCTAACAAAGACAACTGGGAAGAAACCTAAGATAGTTCCCTAGTCATGGATCAATGAGATCGCGAGATCAACTATCTTAAATTTGATGAAGATCCCACACTTCAGGAGACATCATGAGGTTAACATGTGCGTTAAGCTCCTCTTGTCATGCTACCATGGCGGGTATCTGTGGTTGGACAGGCGCATCACTGTGGATCCGACATTGATCCATCAGATCACCGGACTAATCATGCAAGGATCAGATCCACATCAGTTTTATCCAAGGAAGGTTGCAGATTGCTCCATGGCATAGTGTATAAAGGAAACCTATGGCGATGTGGAGAAGGGGAAGCGAGGTTACAAGGTAGCTTCCATCCAATATGGCGTAGTAAACCTGTCTTGTCAATTGATCGCTGGCAAGATTGTCAGGAAGAACCGACCGACGCAAGTCACAGGGTTCATATTCGACCTCGTAGGGAAGTGCGTCGAGGGCATGCAGATGAACTGGGCGAGCTACCTCGTCAATGAGTTGGAGAAGGACTGCCGCAAAGCATAGGACCAATGTTATGAATTCCACTTTAGTTGGTTGTTGACATTAATAGCATTTGTCACTTGGGAGATGCCAGAGGGAGCGACATTCCCTAAAGTTGATCCATCAGAACCACTGGCCGCGAGATTCACCACTTTGTAGTATTCAAGCGACATGGCGAAGCAGTGGCATCAAATGTGGTGTTCCACACGTACTACTTATAGATCACGCAGGCCATTGAATCCTTCCCCCAGATGACACTGAATACACTCCATCGGTTCATGCACTCGCGAAGTTCTGGGCAGACCGATACTTCATATATATCACCGCACATGGGGACGAAATCAAGGAGTTGCATTCTTACTACAAATTGACTGAGGAAGATATGGAGGAAATAACCAAGGAATGGCATGAAAAATTCCTTGTACCAGTCAAGAAGATAGAGCTTTCTGACCTTGACATCATCGAAAGCCCTTTGGTCACCCAAACCGAGTATGAAGGACCAAGTAGTGCAAATAAGAAGAAGAAAAAGGAGGATTTGGAGGACATCGACAGTGAAGAAAAAGACAATGCACCAAAGGGAACTACGTCTGATTCACCTGCAAGAGGAGGAGGCGATGAAGTAAACTAAGAGGAGGAAGGGGAAGAAGACAAGCAAGAAAAGGGAAAAGTAACACTACCAAAGGATCCCCTTGCATAGGTTGCGAATTCAAAGAAAAGGAAGGGTTCCCCCTATAAACCCTCAATGCCGAAGAAATCCTGAGCCACTAAGCCTCAATCACAGAACATGCTCATGGTGGATGATATCCAACTCATCATCATCACTGTAGAAAATACTTCATAGGACATCCTGCGGAGACATGAAGCCAAGCAAGAAATAATGTATGAAAAGATCGAGAAGGAACTGAAAGACATCCAACAGGCTCTCCAGTCGAGCCGTCCAGTGTCCACTGCACCACCTTCAACAGAGAATGTAGAATTGGGGGATGATCCTACCCAACTACGAAAACTAGAAGATGTAACAAAGACTTGACTTCATCGAGTCCAGGAAGAAAAGGAGTAGGCCACAGAGTCCTTGAGGAAAGAAAAGGAGGATTCTTTTGAGCAACTTCGGGTTGTGCAACAATAAAAAGATGACCTTCGAGTGAAGCTCGAAGAGAACAAAGAGAAAATCTAGAAAGAGAAATACCAGCTGCTCGAGGAGCAGACTGTGGTCAGAGAGGCAGTGACTAGAGCACTTCACTATGTTCTAGGCTTGGCACAGATGGAAGAATAAACAACCGAGATCCAAGTGGGGAATCTCGCTGAGGTTATTCAATAGCTCCAAGCAAGAGTAGAAAAGATAGAACTTCAAGCAGTGCCTAGCACTCTGCAGGAATTACGAGATCAAAGGGAAGAAACTGCCAGGAGCGCAATAGAAAGAATTAGGGCGTTGGCTGCAGAATGAAAGAAACTCAGTAACTGTAGTGCGTAGACCTACGAGCGCCTTGCAGAATACCTGGAACTAAGAGAATTGGAGGCACAACTCCAGGAGGTGAAGCAACAAGAATCAATAGTGCAAGCACAAGTGAAGCTTCTTACTGTGGTGGAAAAGATGAAGAGGTCGCAAGATCAACGCGTTGTTCAACAGAAGGTCACGACCACCTAGAGCAGAGTTATGGAGGTGACACAGCGACTCCAGCTAGTGTAGGACAAAGCCTACACTCTCTTTGAAGAGATCAGAGGCTCACAGTTGGAACAGGTGGTCGTTGTTGAGGAAAATATATGAAATAATCTTTGTAATATACTAGATATAAAAAGTATGAAAAACAGAAATAAAATGATAGAATTGGCAGAATAACAACAATATAACCAGAATAATCACCACAATCACACTAAAATGATATAAGAATAACAACATAAATAACACTTTGATTCTTAGAGCAATGTTCACGGGCCTCTTCGAGGGGGCAACCTTTAGTCGAGCAAAGCTCTATTACAATAATCTTCAAGCTAGGGTTCTCATACCCTCGACTCCTATTTGTACTAAATATGTCTATCAAAAGAAGAATCTAGAGGAAGATCCTTCTAGAAGCGGAAGCTTCTATTAGGTCTTCTTACATTCGACTTATTCTATTTTATTTCAAGGCCTTGTTAATATTGACCTTTATTACATACGAATATATTGTTCTACTTATGTGCAGGTTAGGACCCTAACATGTCCTCCCCTTTAAAAACAACCTTGTCCTCAAGGCTTGAGATGTGGAAATTGTTGCAGAATGGTAGTTGCTTCCCACATGGCATCTGTTGGAGTTATATCTTTCCACTGGATTAAAACTTCCTTGATGGTTCTCTAATGCAGGCGACGCTCATGCTGGTCCAAAATGGCTTGTGGCTGTAGCCAAATGGATCCTTCTTCGGCTAACTCGGGAAGGTTGGTTTGAATTTGGCACTTAGTTCTGATCACCTTCTTTAAGAAGGAAACCTGAAAATCATGATGTAGCTTCGAATGACTGGGCAAAGATAACTGATAGGCCTCCTATCCCACACACTTGAGAATTGAATAAGGACCATAAAATTTGGGCTCTAGCTTCTGACAATGCTCGGCCTTGAGGGAATTCTGTTAGTAAGGTTGCAGGCGAAGAAACACCTGATCCCCTTCTTCAAATTGACATTCATAGTGACCTTGATCTGCTTGTTGCTTCATGCGATTTTGTGCCATGACCAAATTATCTTTGAGGGTATGGAGAATAGCCTCTCGAACTGTAAGTGTTTGGTCAACCGCCTGGACCTTCAAGACACTAGGTAAGTATGAGAGAACTGAAGGTGGATTCTGTCCATATACCACTTTAAAAGGCGTCATGTGTGAGTTGTATGGTATGAAGTTTTGTACCACCATTCATCTAGGGGTAACCATTGAGCCCACTGATTTTTCTTTTCTAAGGCAAAACACCTCAAATATGTTTTCAAACACTTGTTGACAACTTTTGCTTGACCATCAGTCTGGGGATGATAAGCTGTACTGAGATGCAATTGGGTGCCTTGTAGCTTGAACAATTCTTGCCAAAAGTTGTTTGTGAAAGTTGGGTCGCGATAAAAAACAATAGAGTGTGGCATTCCATGAAGATTGAAGACCTGATCCATGAAAATTAGAGCCACCGTGGATGTTGTAAACGGGTGTTGAAGAGCGCAAAAATGAGCATACTTGGAAAGGCGATCAACAACCACCATGATGACTGATTTATTTCTCGATTTGGGTAAGCATGTAATAAAATCCATATAGATGTCCTTCCAAATAGCAGGTGGAATCGGGAGCGGTTGTAGTGTGTGTGTATGAATCCCTCAACTGCGGGTTTATGCACGTAACAAAAGATCTATGTGGCTTAAAGACTACCCTGAAGAAAAAAAATTCCCAACAATTTTTGCCAAGGAAAGTGCTCTGATACCACTTGTAATATACCAGATATAAAAAGTATGCAGAACAAAAATAAAATGCTAGAAATGGAAGAATAACAACAATATAACCAGAATAATCACCACAATAACACTAAAATGATATAAGAATAACAACAGAAATAACACTTTGATTTTGAGAGCAACCTCTAGTCGAGCAGAGCTCTATTACAATAATATCCAAGCTAGGGTTCTCATACCCTCGACTCCTATTTATACTAAATATGTCTATCAAAAGAAGCATCTAGAGGAAGATCCTTCTAGAAGCAGAAGCTTCTATTAGGTCTTCTTACATTCGACTTATTCTATTTTATTGCAAGGCCTTATTAATATCGACCTTTATAACATCCAAATATATTGTTCTACCTATGTGCGGGTTAGGACCCTAACAATCTTACTCAAGCATTTTTAGACTTTAATTAGCTAAAGAAAATTAGATGGGAATATCACGCTATGTTTATAGCCAAAAAAATAACATCCTAACTCACAAGTATTAATTACGAGTGCTTAGGCTAGTCTTTTATCAACAAAAAGCTTGCTGGAAATTCACCTTTTATGTAATTTTTTGAATACAATAGTTGTTGAAATAAATGTAAGAAAAAAAGTAAAGACACCAAGATGATAATCAAGACAGTTGAGACATAAAGAAATCCTTTATTTCATTCCAGATCACCAAAGAGTCATTTTATTTACAAAATATCATACATAAATCTTAGACCAAAGTCAAACTTAGACATCCCCGATGGAGCATACAAAAGGACCTCTGACATAAAACCAAAACTGAACTCTAAAAGATGGATCAGATTGCCACAGATTTCTGCCCACTCGACTATGCACAATAGCCTTTATCAGTCATGCAAATTAGTTCACAAACAAACAAGTCTACATAGACTATCAAAGATTGATCAACACCTCTAGAAAAACAAGTGTCTGAATGATTTGATTCAGCCTTGAATATTGTTGTCTACAATAAGACCTTGCTATCACAAAAGAGAATTAGGATATGATGAATATATGAATGAATGAAAACTGAACTATCTCAACATAAACTCAAAGAGAAAACCTTAGCATGCTTCTTCTTCTATCCCTCCCCTTGTTCCTCCCTTTATTTTCGCTTTTAACAAATTAGAATTGGTTGAAGTAGTTCAACCAACTCATTAGTTAAGTTAATTAAAAGACTCAACTAACTTTAGTTAGGAGGAAGAGTCATAATTATAATAAGGGTCATAATTAAATAATAACTAGTAGGTGGAACCCCTTGTGACTCCCTTTAGTTCATAAAAATCATAACATAACCATTAGTTAAGCAAAACACACCTCCTTGTGTCTCCCATCAACATATTCACTTTTGGCAATTTTAGCTCATGAAATTTGAAATTATTTCAAAAATAATACTCATATATCCAAAATAAAACATGTTGTCCAAAGATCCCTGAAGTCCACTGTCATAAAACAATAGATAAAATAAAACTCAAAAGTCATATTTTCCAATTGTGAGGCCATCTTTCTTTTGCTAATGCTATCATCTTTAGTCCTTCTCTTTTACATAAGCATAATAGGCCTCTATTTTTAACCTTTTACTTGAATAGCTCATCCCTGCATGCGTGATTGATTAGAAATGATCTTTTAATTAACCATACATGACAACTCTTTTAAAATATGAAATGGATTTTGGCTCAACAATATATCAAACTCATGCAATTGAATCCATACAGATTGTTTTACCGTTTGTCAATGAGCAGGGGGTGAAAAAGGGTTCTGGGATATGCGCGGGGTTTGTATTGAGAGAAAACATGATTCCATGAGGGGAAAAAGAACACGGTTACTGCTCAATGACAACAACAATCAACTGTAAGTAACCCAATAAAACGTCATTGTAATCCACGCAAGACATTGCCACTTCCAACTACTTTAACACTGAAATTCTCTTGACCGTAATTAATCTCAGAACAAGAAGTAGAAACATGAATATGGGAGGTGACGGGGTTTGTAATTAGAGAAAAATGAAATAATGGAAGGGACGAAAGATGATTACTGTTCATAATCAAATATCCAACACAGTGCCATCACAAGACAGTATGCATTCCACACAATCCGTAAAGAGGATTTTGTTCCATTCTCTGCATCTAATAATAATTTCCAAACAGTAGCCTTTCCACTCTGTTAACCATCGAAATCAACCACTGCCCATACATTGCTTGAATCAACAAATATACTCAAATTAACGTTTCCATAATTCATAATGAAGTCACATAATTATTGCAATTGGGCCTGTTATCAAATGTTCTGATATTCAATAAACATATATATAGCCAGTAAACCTAATAATCCGGGTTATATTGAAAATTACGAATTGATATTTAAACATATAATCAGCAACCACCATTTAGATACAAGCTATACACAGGGTAACTCAACCGGGCAATGTAATTCAACCACTGTAAAAAAAAAAAAACTATTCAATGTGACTTAAAAGGTTGGGCCATCCACCCCACATGACGAGGTCTTCAACATCATGCCCTTTCTTAACAAATAGTTGATTGCAACAAATAAAAACGCTTAAAACTCTGTGAAATGCAAGCTATCCATGTTATACACAATGCGTAGTCACCAAAACATTACGATACAATATCTCCATTTAATAAAATCAAACACATAGTCACAGTAGTAACTCAATCCATCATGATGAGTCCTTAATAACACATTATTACTTCGATTTAAACCAATTGTATCCAACCATGCTGTGCAAACTCAGGTTTATACAATCAAACAATCATAAGGATACAATGGTTATAGTTTCTACATTTGTCTAGTTCCATAATCATTCGGCCCAAAAGAAAACCACAGTTACCATGACCATTTTTTCATTGTGCAAAAAACCATACACACACATTAATCCGAATCAGGGCAACGACCCTCTCCATTAACCAATACTAAGTTATTAATCATAAGGAGAGTGCCTGTGTGATTTGAGTGAAGCCAATAACAATGCAGGGTTTGTCACGATTATCACAGAGGAAGTAACTAAATGCCAAACCAAAATGACTACCATATGACCAATTGGGCGAGTTTGTAATCAATTTAATTGACCAAACATTCAATCCATAATAAACCATAGTAACCTGACAAGCCCAACAGTCTTCTCTATAAAACCCTTAGACTGGAGGGTTAAGGGTTTGCTCGGTAGCCATCACAGGAGGAACAGAGCCAACTTCTCATAATAGTGAAAACTTCGAGACCAAAGGTGTACACACAAAGAGGGCTATGATTCATTTGTGGACAAGAAACAATTCCATGACAGGGGCCATAACAAGAGATGAGTCTTTAACTTGGTGTGGAAATGTTATTTTCACGCAAGGTATAACCCTCGTGCCCTTCGATCAAACAACTACCACACATAGGTGAAGACATGGCCGAGTAAGAACAGGAAACCCACTTCGTGACCCCTATTGGTGAAATCAATCAACTACCCCCATGTACAATGCATGGTGACATAAACACTTCAGACATTAAACCCCATAAAACCCCACAGACTGGATACAGTAACACATAAGCGTGAAGATCGCCCACCAAGACCAACAAGGATATTCTAAGTAAACTAGCATAGATCTGTTGTGAATGCTAACGCCCCAGGATAACTAGTAATGCTATGACTTCAACATATTTTCAAAGAGAATCATCAACGTTTCATTCACAATCACCATTTACACAGTTGCAATACTTAAGGAAAGCACAACTAATATAATTGAGCCAATATCCATTTCATAATGAGAGTAGACTAATGAAGGGCCAAAAAAAGAACATACCTATAACCAAATGTCTTAAAACACGAGTCGGCCGAGTGGTTCCTCCTTGCTGAGAAATCAAAGCATAACCACAACAGTAATGTTTGGAAGATAGCATGACTAGGGTGGCATCCAACGGTAGGGGTAAGGCGATGTGCAATGAATGCACATCACTTACCTACTTCAAATTCATTCAATTCTTAGTACGCGCCAGCTACTCAATTAAAAAAATCATCTACCTTGAACCAACAACCTTTAATTTCCAAGAGCGCCACCCGTATCATCATATTACCATCTCTATTATGCAGGAATGCATACCAACTATGCTATATACAACCTCGATAACTCAGAAGGCTACCCTATGTTAGCTAGGATTTGCCACAATCATTTCCAATGCATATAGTATAGTATGTTGGCATAGGAAAGTTTCTTCTTTTAGTTTCTTTTCATTTGTTTTCATGTAGTATAGTAAAATTTCCAAATTAGATCCCATTTATTATAGTATTTTTCGCTTCTCTCAAAACTGTCCTTCATGCAATTTCACTGACATGCTTGTTGTGAAGGTGCAATAAGAACATAATAGCATAGGTTGTAGTAACATAAGGAATCAACACCTCATAAGCTAAAATCATAACCAATAACAACAGTATCTCATCAACCATGTAAGCCATGTCGCATATCATCACAACTTCAAAAGTGAACAGATCTGATCTTCAATAGTTCAAGGGGGTCCCACCCACTAGTATTATTTAGTTTTTTATAATAATAGGCTTTAGCAACACTTTGCGGGCAAAACTCTGTTGACAATTTTAATTGTCAACAATCAGCACAATGGAACAACGTCTACAAGGGCCTGTCACCAAGCAAGTCATTCAGGAGTTTGCCGAGCAGGAGGCTTTAGCGAAGCAACAAGTTGAGGCAGCTCAAGCTAAGCTTGAGGCCTTCAAAGCAGTGTTGCCCAGATCAAAGTGATTCGAGACGAGTCACAAGTGAGTGTTGGGGGCTTGTTGGCCCTCGACCAAGTTTTGGGATAACCTTGGTCATGTTGACCATTTTTGGGACTTCGATAGGCTGGTCAAAGACAATACCCAGGTGAAGTGGATATCACGAGCTCTCACTCATTTTGTGGGTTTTTTGGGTTTTAGGGTTTATTTAACGGGTATGGGATGTTGGCCCATGGGTTCACCCATGTTTAGGCCCCTTTTTGTAATGTATAAATAAGTAGCTAGGTGATGTAAGTAGGGGAGTTCAGGGTTACTTGTCATTGATTGGCTTAGTGCTTGGCTAGTTGGTTTTGTGCAATAATGTGTTGAAGCTTGCAGAGCTAATTGCGAGTGTTTTGTAAGTGCTTTGTGCACATATTGTATAAGGCTTTGTTCTATGACCTGATCATGAGCAAGGTAGATCTAGTGTGTTGTGCACAGATCACCTGTCCAGTGCGAAGTAAGCTCTATGGCTCTGTGCCTGTAAGAATATTGAAGCAGACTAATAAAGAAGAAGAAGAGTTGGTGGACGTAGCCCCACACTGGGGTGAACCACGTATTTCCTGTGTTGATATGCTTTGTGCAATGTTATTCATGGTGTTTTTGTTTATGTTTTCTTAGTGCACTGATCTTGATGCATGATAGATAGATCTATGAATTCTTATTTCTTTATGATGTGAATGAATGTTAGATCTGAATTGATGTTAAGTTCTTAGTGGTGTTGATCTATTTATCACGACGATGTTCTATATTTAGGGTTAATCTGCGAAGTGAATAAGAATCATAAATTAATGAAAGTTATTGGCTAAGTTCTCTGTTAAGCATTGTGATCACATATCTGTGTCCCAGCTAGGTTGTAGACACTTGAGTCTTGCAACCCCCCCTACTTCTACCTCATGTGAGACTTCATCTGCTTCACAGGTGTTGCCGAAAGGGCCCATAGTTAGGGTTTTGTTGGTGTGTTGTTGAAGCGTTGAACCCCGGGCCTGCCCTTGTGTGCCAACAAAGAAAAAGGTATAGAACATCCAAGCAAAAATCTTGGTGTGAACATATATGCAACCAAGGTGGCGAGAATAGAACTTGATCCATGTGTGAAAGGACTTGTGTTTGTGAGTGGTTGTGATGGGGAAACCTGAGTTAACGATATTCCCCACAAAGGAGAAGTGTTAGTAGTGGTGATGTGTGCCAGGGAAGTTATCTCGGGATCAAGTTGGGGTATCACCAATCCATCTGTATAGTTATTTGTTTTTGCATCCATTCCAGAAGATTGCCTATTGTACATACCGGGTGGTAAGTGGTAAGAAGAAAAATAATCAATAAATCTTGTTGAAGGAAGCTTAACATATAGTGGGTTATAAGGACGAGTAAAAGGGGGATTTGTGAGAGGGATAGAGCCTTCCTTGATGATTTTGAACGCCCCTTTAGGATGGTCACTTGGGGGAGCTACGTTCCCAATTTTAGAAGCAACCTATTACTTAATAGTTACTTCATTTGAAGGGTTGTGTGGAAGATCGTGTTCTTCAGGTTCCAACCCTTGCATTCTTTGAGATCTGCAGAGACCTTGGTTAGCCATAGTGAAAGTGTAACAGAAATAACTATCCCTAAGGCCAACTACGAATGTCAAAAGAAAACACCTCTAATAAATCCAAAAGTAATCAACCAAGCAAATAGTAAGTGAAAGGATCTTCCAAATACGGGATATCAAGTCGTCAATGAAGATATGAGAAATAGTTACAATAATCCTCAGAAAACAGTTCCCCAAGGTGCAAGTAAGAGCCCACAGGAAAATACCCTCCTTTTTGGTTGAAGATGAGATTAAACATCTATCGTAGGTACCACAAGGAATCTACCTTGTAGTCACCCGTGTGTAATCCTAGAAGAGGTTACTATGTCTACCAATTCACAATGAATGGTCAGAGTGGGTACAATCGACATTCAAGAATACAAAATGGGCATGGGAATGTCGGATACAAATCCAAGACCCAAAAACTAATAAGAAGTGGTGTCACTGCGAGGACTTGCCACACTTCAAAGCTCCAAACTTGCAATCATCCCACTAGGAAAATAGAGGGGGGGAAATCTCAATTGATCGCTTCACTTGACCTCGGGTTTGAATCTTATGTGAGAGGAGATTTCCCGACTATCGTTAATTGTTACTATTGGATTTTGACTCTCTCTAGTATTCTACTGTCTCATTTAATAGCCTTGTATAGTTTACTCACTTCACCCTAATTCAAAGGCCTTATCCTTATACTAATGTTGGTGTGCTATAAAACAAAATATGTCTAATTATTTTTTTTAAGCACGTTGCGTAATTTTAATGGTTGTTTTACTCATTAGGGTGCACAAAGATGAAACTGATGATGTGATGATTTGTCTCCAAAACCATGCATAAATAATTAGATGCAAAGATTTATCTTTTAATGAATTCTATTGGAGGAAAGGAGAAGAGATCTTTTTCTTCTTAATGCAAATAAACACCCAATAACATGCAAATTTCACTTTTCCTTTATCAAATGGAGAAAATTTGAAGTGCCAAACTATCAAAATAATGTCTCTGAAATCCCAAAACAATACAAGCTCTAAAATATGTGCCAAAACACTCCTCCTATGAAACTAGGATGCACAACTTTCATTTTCTTCTTTCTAGATTGCATGAAAACTCACAAGAGACTCTTCTTTTGCTCTCACTTTCAATCAAAATGAAAGGATTCAATGACACTTGCAAAGGAATTAAAATATAGAGAAGATGAAGAAAACAAGCACCCAAGGAATACAAGATTCAAGCACAAGGATGTCTTCAACATAGAAAACCCAAGCTTCCAATGCTAAAATAAAAATAAAATCAAATGACTTGAAAAAAGGTTGCAGTGATAACTATTGGAATAAATCTTACAAATAATTGTGAGACTATAAGGAAAGACAGAAAGAATATCTGGGATAGATTTGAAGGATGTCCCTTCAAAAACAAATTTTTAGTGGTCTGTCGCATCTTGTCAGTTAAGACAGATTGATCGATCACATGTTGCACTAGGAGAGACTTATGACCACAAGCATTGGTCACATTGCTCAGTGTGATTTCTAGATGGTAGTTTGTTGTAATGGATAAATTCACGACTAAAAGGGGTGGGGTCACCCTGTGTGCACGGGACACCTGTGACCACGATTGTATAGGTGCGAAAAATAATAGATCTAAGGCATATCTATTAGATATGGGTTTGGACACTTTCAAACATACTCAGAAAAGACTTATGGGAAGAATGAAAACAAAAAAAGGAGCTTAAGAAAGACAATGATTTTGGGAATATGAGTTCAAAATTTGAGGAAGAAAACTAAATAAACAATAATGACTTCCCCAACAAAGTCGCCAGTCTATTGTAGGATAAATGTAGCCTACCTTAGTTACCTCCCTTAGGCTCTTTCTAGACCTAAGACAAAATATAGATGCAAGCTAAAGACTTTCCTAGATCTAAATCATACATGAATCAATCTCTAAGATGAAAGAGTAGAGGACTTGCTTCGTAGTTCGATGGTTTTCCCTGCATTCTCCTTGGTTGTTCAGGCATTCTTCACTTTCATGAACGCAGATATGCACTCATAATAGCACCAACAAACACCTATCACAAGATCAATTTAACATTTATCAATCATTGATAGAGTTAATAATATGACATAAATAGATAAAATATTAACTCTCTATAAATATTATAATCACCATATACAATCAATTAAAGGGGAAAATCATGTGCATCTTCTATTAATAAAGAAAAAATCTTACAACTTACAAAAAATAGCTTTATGAAGCTTCTCCCAATTTCCTTGCCCAGGCTTCGTAACCAATCTGACATTATAAGTTTACTCTTTCTTTTTCTCCCCTTTTCCCATGAGAAGCCCTCAATATATAGGATGAAAGAGATGAGACGGTGGATAAATCTTAGACACTCAAAATAAAAAGCTACCCACAATGTTTACCAAGGAAAGTGCTCTGATGTTAGGATTGGTCCTTCTAGTAGCCATAGCCATATTTTTACTTTCAACATTTCTTGCCACCCTAAATGCATTCTCCAATGATTTGGGTTCCCAAAGGCGAACCTCATGTTGAATGTTATCCCTTAAAGTTCCTATGAATACATCAATCAAGTGCTCATATGGAATATTTGTTACCTTTATATTCAATCTTTGGAAGTTCTCAATGTGCTCTGTAACTGCACCCTTTTGCTTGAGATTTATCAATTGGCTAAAGAAGTATTGCTCATTGTATCCTCATAGTGTGCTATCATTTCTTCCGTGAAAATTGTCCAAGTGACGAGTGATTTGCGAGAACAAATCCATCAATACCATACAAATTGATTGGGTTATAAATATAAAGAAGCAATTAGTACCTTTTGTGTATGTGGCACATTATGTAGATCAAATAATTGCTCCATCTGAAGTATCCATGTGATAGGGTCCTTGCCATCAAACTTTCTCATATTGATCTTAGGAACGTGGTTGGTCTTCAACCCAAAGTTGGAGTTTCTCCATTCTTGATTCACCTTCCTTGTGTTCTCATCATGAATGTCATGGGATACATTTTCACTTTCAGGTGTCCTCTCTATTACGGATTTTTTCAATCCTTCCATGATTTCCTCTTTTAAACCATCCATATTAGTATTTATTGCCTCTAACTTAGCTTCCATCTCTTGTAGTTCATCTTTTGTTACTGTCTTCTTTTGTAAATCATTTATGTCCCTACGCATTTATTCACCTTCATCAAGAGTCCAAGTAGGATTGTCTAGAGGCTTATTTGGTGTAGAAGTTCCCTTTTTTGGTGGCATGTTGGCCAAGTATCACTTTAAACCTTGATTTTGAGGCAGTTCTGCTAGAAAATCTTCCTTTTATTGTATCTCCAAAATTGCAGCCCTTCTGAGTATGAAATTTTATTTTTTGTAGGTATCTGATATTTCTTCTTTGCAATGCCACAAGTCTGATCAAAATTGGATGTGCCAAGTGGAATTTACGGTAACTTCCCCACAACTTGCTGATTTGTTTCCTTTCCAGGAGATGTCACTTGTATAGTGTGCCCCGCACAAAATGATTGATATACAATTCCAAAACTTGTACCGAAACTACTACGGTCTGTCCACTATACAATGCAACTATTATCACTCAATTTGGATACTCTAGGAAGACGTTATGATTGTTTTACCCGAAACACTTTCTTGAGACTAGTCAATAGGACTAGTCAGATACCCTATCTTCCACAGGGTGTATATACAAATTTAAGATGACCCAGAAGCTAAAATTGTTACCACAGATACCTTACTAATTTATTTGAATAGCCTCTAGAGTTCAGGGTCTGAAACATTACATAAAAGTTTTTATAGCGAAAATTCCACAATGACTCAATTCAGAATGATTCCAGAACCCTATCTTAGAAAGGTTGTATCTATGAAAGTATAAGGCCTCGGGAGATGAAATTTTAAACCAACGTACCTTGATCCATATGATAAATATCCTCCAAGACGTTCCTTCTAGATCATTGTAGAAAACAAGTTATAGCAAAAATTCCAAGGTGTCTCAGATGTAGCAGCGAAACCCCAAGACCTTGAGCTCTAATACCATATGTTAGGAACCAAATATCAATATAGCATAGAAAAACCTCAGAATAAGTACTCAACGCCTTGAAAAGGAGATAAATTCAGATAATAAACCTCTTCAAGGGGGCAACCTCTTTATGCCCACATAAAATGTTCAATTACAAGATGATTCTAAATGACAATGTCTCCTTGGTATATATAAGAGACTAGGAGGTATAATTACAACTAATGGATTAAAGCCGACATAAATAAAATAACATTACTAATGTAATATGCCCCAATTAAGGGGTAATGATCCACTATTTAGGGCTTAACAGATACAATGAACTTGATGTAGAAAATGACAAAATCTTGAAAATGCTTATAAGGTATAACCTTACATTTATTGAACTCCCCAAACTCATGACATATCCTTGTATATATAGGTCTTCTTTGGAGAATACCATGGATGGAAAGTGAATATGTTTCTTGAGCTAGGCCATGCATTTGCCTCATTAGCTTTAGTACTTCATCATAGCTAGTGAAAATGAAATCTTTGAACTTTTCCCATCTTCAAGTCTACATGGAAACAACTAGATCACATAATTTAATCCACCAATGGTGTATAGGATGACTATGAAATATAAAAGGATTGGACATGCATATTATTTGACTTTGATTCTCCATAGATGACCGAAGTATTCCTTATGTTTAGTGCTTCATTTACCTCGTATTGGTATATGCCTATAAGTGACGTTTTTAGTGAAAACTCTTTCATCTACACAAATGGATGAAAACATTGTGATAGCAAATGAAGGAAGAAACTCTCCCTATAGTGAAGGAAGTGGTGCTCAATGCCAATACTAATGAGATGCAACAAACATGATGTAGAAAATGACTAAATCTTGGCATAAACTTGTAAGGTATAACCTTACATTTATTGAACTCCTTGAACTCATGAGAGATCCTTGTGTGTATATGTCTTCTTTGGAAAATATGATGGATGGAAAGTGGATATGTTTCCCAAGTTAGGCTATGCATTTGCCTCATTACCTTTAGTAATCCATCACAATTGGAGAAAACAGAACCTTTTGAACTTTTCCCATCTTTAAGTCTACATGGAAACAACTATATCACATAATTTAATGCACTAATGATGTATAGGAGGACTATGGGAATATTAAAGGATTACTCATGCAAATTGCATGACCTAGAGAATTATTATTCTATGTGGCTATAAGTTTGGTCAATTACATTATTTGACTTTGATTCTCCATAGAGAATCCAATCATTCCTTATGTTTAATGTTTTAGTTGCCTCATTGTTTTGGTATATGCTTATAAGTGATGTTTTCGGTGAAAATCATTTCATCTACACAAATGAACAAAAACATTATGACAATAGATGCCCCATGATGTGTGAGGTTAGGAGAAAATATGCATAATTGATCTGGATTATAAAGAGAATGAAATGAAAGGGAGGAATATGAATGGAAACACATACATAGAAATATTGCAAAGAGCATAGTAATACATTAAAACCCAAATTCTATTAATGAATCAAATAGGAAAATATTATAAACCACAAAGCAATATAAACTAACTAGAATGGTGGTAGCTTATCTCTAGAGAGAGAGTTGACATCTACACAATTTCACATGAAACCATTACCAAAGGCTAAAAATGGCCTTTTAGCATGAATTACTAATCCCTAAGAGGAAAAACCCTTAAAGATCCAAAACCCTAACCCTAGGAGATGAAGCGCCAAAAAGATTGTGGGCCCCGAGGTGGTTAGTTGATACAACAACTTCTGAGGGTGCAACATTTGCATACAAACTCCATGTAGGGCACACAATATCTCATTGGAAATATCTAACTATAAAGTACAATTATTGGCAAGCCATCACCAGTTAAACCCCCAGAATAGCTAAAAAACATTGTTAAAAGCATCGAAACGACCCAGAAGTTTAGGACCTGAAACATTGTGGATAAAAAAATGTGCCAAGGTTGACATATCTACACAACTCCATGTGAAATTCCATAACTAGGGTTTTGTTCCTAGACCCATTGACATGGATTTATGTTGTTCAATTCATACCCATCTCTAGTGTGGCCACCTCCAGCTCATGATTAACATTTCAGTCAAAATTGGAAGCATCTAATAGGAATCAATCTTTACATGTAAATTCTAGATCGATGAAGACTAATCAGGGAATTTCGTGACATGGGTTTTGTGCAGAATGAGCCTAATTAGGTGAATTGCATGTAGATCACCTAGAAAGTGCATGATGTGGGATGTACGAGCATTTCTTCAAAGAAGATCCTCCTATATTTCTTGTTGTGTCCATTTACAGTCAAACATATTCCAAGCAACCAACAAAAGATGGGATTTGAGGATGGAAGAGGTTGTATTGATTTCCCACTTAGAAAATCAAGGAAACAACTGAGGGAATCATACATCTCCTATCTCTCATTCTTAATACAAGATATAGTTGTAAATTCTGCACATAGTGAGGAACATAATGATATTTTGGACATACTCAATTTTTCCATGTAAATCTATAAAATCAAAGTTAGAAAACGTAAAAGAAGGAAGAATTCGATATTACTCTAGAAGAGTCATTTTTTATCCTGTGATATTTTGCAATTGTTAAATACAAAGAGAATTTATGATCTATTCACGGTGTTAGTATTTTGTTAGTCCTCTGAGCTTACATGACAACATATCCCAAGAGGGCCCCTTGGTATGTGTTGTGTCTTTGTTTAAATATTTACTGTAGAATTGACTTGCGTTTGCAATTTATTTTAATTTCTACAATTCCTATAATTAGATGTCGATTTATGTGATTTCCTATAGACATAAGGAATTCCCGTAATTTTCCAAAATTATAGGAAACTTTGTAATTCTTATAATCACGTGTAACTCTTTGAATTCGACAGTTATATTTGCAAGTAGATTATCACAATGGGTGAATTTTAATTGAAGTCTTATTTATGTACTTTTTCATCTAGTTTAAAATCATCCAATGACTCGCAACTTAAGGTGACTCATTTGACTTTAACACTATTTGACTTAACGAAGTATGTATAGAGCTACACCTAGTGCTTGACTCAATACTAGTGTTTCTGCCAATTGAAGGTCATATAAGTCACTTGGTCTAGAGAATAACCTTCAATGCGGGTTAAGCTCTAAAATTCCTTGCTTTAAGCTTGCATTAGATGTATTAGTTCCTGGAATTAGAAATTATTAATGGACTATTTCTGCACATATTGTGATTTCATCTTATAAGTTTACTTACCCTGGATTGATAGAAAATTCTTCATAATTTAGCTAACTACACTACAACTAAAATACCTAACATGAGCCACTTTCCTTGGTTAAGAAGTTGTCTTGCTTTGACGACCCAATAGAGTTGTATGTTTTGTTGGTGGGGTCCTTTGTCTTGGTGTCCATGATCCAATCCAATGTAATCTAATCAATGTAATAAGGATTGATTTTTGTAGGGGCCAAATTGTCAACCACCTCTGAAGTGTCTAATAGGGGTGGAAATATGGTCAATGTAGTTCCACACTAAAACTAGGTGCAAGCTAAGGAAAAGGGGAATACTCAATTCAAACAAATTCTCACCCATATCCTTTGTGATGGTGTAAGGCCCATATCAAAGTGGTATGAGTTTCCTATGGGGACCTATGAGGCACTCTTTTTACAAATGCAACCATGCCTCATCACCAACCTAAAACTTGTGTGGAACCCGATGTTGGTCATGTTGTTGCTTGTACTTAGCATTGGATTTTAGTAGGATATCTTGAACCTATTATTGAATGTGATGGATCTATTAAAAACAATTGGCTTATGTATCTTCCTCGGTCTGATGATGAGAGGAAACTTCTTGTGAAAATGCAATGGATAGAGATACATCAATGGGGGCCAATGGTTGGAACTCCAACCACACTTGAAAATGGTTGTGGCCAATAGAGTTTTGGAGGGCTTTGTTATCGCTATGTTGAACATATGGAAGGATCTCATCCCATGTACATGGATGCTTGGAGTTGCACATGTGCAGGATATTCACGATCATCTAATTGACCACTTCTATTTGTCCATCTATTTAGGGGTGGAAGGAAATTGATTTGGTCAACTTGGTGTCCCATAGAGACCACAAGTTGGACCAGAAGATATTGAGGAATCTATTGTCCCTATCTAAAATAATGGTCCATGGTAGCCCAAAATGAATCCAAACTTTCTCAAAGAATATCTTAGCAGTGGCTTCGAATGTGATACTCTTCTCACATGGTGCCGAAATGGCCATCTTAGAGAATTGATCGATAGCCAAAAAGACACAATCGTTACCATTATTGGTGGAGGGAAAAATTAGCATGTAATTCATGGAGATTGACTCCCATAGTTTGTATGGGGTAGGTAGAGGAGTGTACATCCCTTGCTTCTTAATGGTAGGCCTAGCAATGGCATAGACAATGCACAATATGATATACATGTTGACGTCATGTCGAAATTTTGGCTAGTAGAAATACCTCTAAATTATTGTGACTGTCTTCTCCACTTCAAAGTGCCCAACCACCCGACTGTAATGTGCCTTCCAAATTAACTTTGCATGCTCTCTTGAAGGAACACCAAGATGGGCTAGATAGAAGAAAAGTGCATACTAGAGGTGAAAGTATGGAACTTATTTATCTACGTCCATTTCCTAATATGTAGGAACAAAGTTAGGGTCGTTGTCATACAATTTTGGCCACCCAAAGGTTGCGTGCCCAGATGAGCTGAGAACTATGATTAACATCATGACCAAGGGCTGACTGAAGCAATCTGAAATATGATTTATGTTTCCCTTCTTATAATTAATGTTCAAGTGAAATTATTGTAACTATATATTAAACCACTTCTTATAACAATCATTCTATAACTTTTCTTGTGTCTGAATAAATTGCATAGGAATAAAGATTATAGTAAAAATATGGATACTAATGTAAATTGCACATCGAACATTTATATGATGAAAAAAACTTAAAGTAAACTCAACGCAAGTAGATTCAAACTCAAGCGCATTGGGTTGAGCTATATATCATACTTGAAATCAAAAGTAATTGCATTTACGAAGAGACAAAGCATGTATCACATCCATCCACTATTTCACCCATATCATTGACCAAACATTGATATTTCAAAAGTTGCAAAGTACTCATGAATGTCCCATTCAAACATTAATATTATTACAACTCACCTACCATGAAAGGGAAAGTATGATAGTATCACATTTCAAAAAGATTAAAAAGGTGTTTAACTACCTATATTTTTATTATTTTATTGGCTAAACCAAATGTAGCTCACGAAGTTTAGTGTTCAAATCTTTAAATGTTAGATTACTTGATTCGAAGTGATCAAAGTTAGATGACTCTTACAAGGGAGGACATATATTTTGTTTTGTTCTGCTTGAGATGACAATCATGTGACTTCCAAATTTGTATTGGTAGAAGCATGGAAGGGTGGTATCAAAAGTCTTAGGAGGAGACATAGAAGGAGCTTTTCCAATCATGATGGAAGGATCTTGTCCATCAAAAGAATAGTTTGGAATCATTTCATTTATTTTCAAAATCTTCTCTTCAAAATAAGATGATATGCAGAAAGCTTAAGGTTGGTTGGTGGAGGATCTCTATGAGGAAGGGGGTACTTGAAACATTTTAGATATGATCCTTTAAGAAAATATAACATAAAGTTAAATAATATATTGTAATTTATTTCCATAAGTTGTGAATATTTCTACACACAAGTAAATATAACATATAAATAAATTTGCCTCTTAAGATTTTTGAAAGGGAAAGATAATATCTTTGAAATTGGATTTTAAAGCAAGGTTGTATATGTCATTTGACCTTGACAATTTCAAAAAGTATAAAATCCAAATAGCATAGTCATCATTTGTTTTGGGATTATTTAGACCTATTTTATACTAAATAAGCTCGATGAATATGTTGGTAATGTAATCAAGTAATGTCCAGTGCTCTCAATACGTAATTACAAGAAATCTAAAAAAATGAGTGGAGAAAACCTCTATGGTAGCTCCTATGTGGACTTATGGTTTATGTAATTACAAGAAATCTAAAAAAAAGAGTGGAGAAAACCTCTATGGTAGCTCCTATGTGGACTTATGGTTGATTATGGAGTTAGAGAAGGTGGATCAAAACACTTAAACCTCCTTTATGATTCTGCATACAATGACCAACAAGAAAACAACATTACAAATTATTTAGGGTATTAGTAGGTTATAAAAACCATTTAAATGCATATCTTAATTAAGGAAAGAGAACTCAATACCTTATATTAATGATAAATGGGGAAGAATATTACATAAAATAATGATGTCACCTAGAGTGAGCCATGAACATGACCTTTAATATCTTCCATGTACAATGTTCTGACCTCTTTGAGGCTTTCTTTCTTTGAACTATAGCGGTGGCTGGAAGAAACTCTCTCCTTAGTGAAGGAAGTGGTGCTCAATGTCAATACTAATGAGGTACAAAGAACTTGATGTAGAAAATGACTTAATATTTGCATACACTTGTAAGATATAACCTTACATTTATTGAACCCCCCAAAATCATGAGAGATCGCTATAAATATATGTCGTCTTTGGAGAATACCATTGATGGAAAGTGAAAATGTTTCCCAAGTTAGGCCATGCATTTGCCTCATTAACTTCAATACTTCATCACAGCTGGTGAGAATGCAAGATTTTGAATGTTTCCCATCTTTAAGTCTAGATGGAAACAACCAAAACACATCATTTAATACACCAATGATGTATAGGAACACTACAAGAATATAATAGGATTACTCATGCAAATTTCACAACCTATAAAAATAATATTACCTGTAGATATAAGTTTTGTCAATTACATGATTTGACTTTAATTTTTTGTAGATAACCCAATCATTCCTTATGTTTAGTTCTTCATTTTCCTCATTGTATTAGTACATGCTTATAAGTGATGTTTTTAGTGAAAAACCTTTCAACTACACAAATGGAAAAAAATATTATGATGGAAGATGCCCCATGACGTGTGAGGTTAGGAGAAACGATGCATAACTGAAATACAACATAGTTTATTTTCTAGAACTAATGGAAAGGAAGCATTATTGACATGAACCCAACCTTATAGAAAGAGATAAGATGATTTGTGAGACAAAAATGGTGAGGTAAACATGTTCTATAATATTTTTCAACAAGGTGGGCATACACATGCTTGTGCTATGATTAAGTCAAGTACAATTTTGAACCACAACATGTGTGACATAACACATTTGATGTTGAGTCATAATATATGCCACAAATGAATTATGCTTATGGCTGAAATAAGTGATGAATATGTGTGACCCTAGTGAGGGCACAAAACTATTGTAAGGAAGTTCAATGAGAAAGGACTTGGAACATGCTAATAGCTTAATGCTAGTGGGCCCATATTGATGGCTCAAAAAAGGATGAAAAAGAACTCCACTTGTTCATTGGTCTTCAAATGGACCTAGAACTTGTAGTGTACTTAACCCCAAAAATTTAGAGCAATCACATAAAATGTAGTGAAAAACTCAAGAAAATGAGAGAAAAGAGAGATAAACCCTAAGAAAGATCTCTTTGATAATAAAAAATATAGAGCTATGTTCACTTGCCTCTTCAAGGGGGAAACCTCCAAGAGAAATGCTCTAAATACAATAACAATTATTGACAAAACATTACATAACCTTATACTCAATATATTTCTATCCATAAAGAATATTAACTATCTATGGGCCCCTTATAATGAGGTTCAACCAACTAATTTGGGCCTTATTAATAAAAACGACCATTTTTATAATGAGTGACTATTAACTAACTATTTAATGTGCCTTATTCAAGGAAGGTGACCTCATACATTAATAAAGAATCTAAATAAGGGAGTTATGGTAAGACCCTAACATGCCCTCCCCCTTCGAAAGTAGCAATTTCCTAAAGGTTGAAGGTGAGGAAGTTGTTGTACAATCATTGTCAATTCCCATGTGGCATCCTTTGATTTCATAGATTTTCACTAGATCAATACTTCCTTGATCTTGTGTTGGCACAACTCACGCTCTTTGGTATCCAATACTACTCCTGGCTGGAGGCAAATGGAACCTTCTTAATCAAGTTATGGTAGGTTGGTCTACACTTTGCAATTTGATCCCACAACCTTATTCAAACAAGACACATGAAATACTAGATGAATCTTGGAGTGGGTTGGGATAGCTAGCTTGTAGATGATATGACCAATTTGTTGTATGATTTGATAAGGACCGTAGAACTTGAGAGTTATATTCTAGGGAACTTTATCTTTGAGTGATGTATGTTTATAAGGTTTTAGGCAAAGAAACACTTGATCCCCTTTGTTAAAATAACATTCAGATCCATGTTGATCAACTTGTTGTTTCATTCAATTTCGTGCCATAACCAAGTTGTCCTTAAGGATATAGATAATGGCTTCTATGGTGCGAATTGTTCTATCTACTACATGAACCTTGGAGGTGTTTGGTATATAGGATTCCACTGACCAGGGTTTTGGGCCATAAACAACTTCATATGGAGTCCTTTTGGTAGCTCCATGATAAGTGGTGTTGTACCACTGTTCAACAAGGGGAATCCATTGTGCCCATTGGTGCAACTTTTCAGAAGCAAAACATCTCAAATAGGTTTCAAAGAACTCGTTGACCACTTATGTTTGACCATCAATTTGAGGATGATATGTAGTGCTCATATTCAATTGTGTACCTTGAATTTTAAATATATCCAACCAAAATTTGCTAGTGAATGTGTGATCCAGGTGGATATTGGTGGCAACCCACCTTTTCTAGCTGGCTCAAAACAACTTTCTGGCAATTTTGGTAATTTACTATTTTTAGTAGCTTTTTCGGTCCTGAACTTCTGGAGCCATTTTGAGGCCCTAAAGGAAATTTTTTGGGTATGTAGCAGTAGAAAAGTTTCTTCATGAAATTTTCATCAATAGTTGTATTCCTTGGATAGATCTTTCCAACGGGCTATCGTATGCCTAAAATGGAGATCGTGTGTAAAATTTACAACCCCGAGAAGTTGATGTACTGACTTACCCAAACAGGGCCCACATGACTTTTGGTGCTTCATCTCCTAGGGTTAGGTTTTCATATGTCTAGGGTTTTTGACACTCTTGTTTATTGTAAAAAGGCCTTCAGAGCCCCATTGTAATCATGTTCTTGCAAATGAGCGTAGCCGTCACATCTCTTCTCAAAGATAAGATGCAACCATTCCAACAAGCTTGTTTTCCGCTGCATTTTACAGTTTCAACTTATTTCCTTATTGAATAGAAAACTAGTTTTACTGTATCTCTGTTATTCTATGTTAAACATATGCTAATAATCTACACTCATTTCGATCTACTCATAAAATCTGGATCAGTGGTATCAAAGCGGTCTGCTCCTTGTCGTCTTAATTCTTGTCCCCAACGAGGTCAGAGTACAAAGAATTGGGTCTCAAGCTTGTTTCTCTTGAAGACCAAATATCTCACACGCCAAAGTGACCTCTCATGGCAGGAGAAAATAAATACGATGAGAGAAGAGATCCTTTCAAAATGTTGCTTAAGGAATTCCTCATGCAACAGAGGAATGAGATGATGGATAGTTTCGCGCAAATCCTTCAGAAACTACCAACTGGCGACACATCTTCTTCGAGGGGAGGCACCGCCCCCTTTAAGGTACAAATAAAATTCGATATTCCTGTATTTGAAGTTCAGATAGAAGCATATGGTGTAGACAAGTGGTTGAATCTACTAGAAGGGTATTTTTCTGTCCATAACTTTTCAAATAGAGAAAATATTACTTTTGTGCTCCTCAAATATGTTCCCCATGTCAAAGATTCGTGGGAAACTTTCCATGAGCAAAAGGAAACAAAGGAACCCTCATTATTTACAGTCCCGACCACCTGGGAATCCTTTAGGGATTTTATTAAGGAACAATACTACCCTATTGGAAGTTATGGTGACTTGTATACCAAATGGACCACACTACGGAGAGAAAGAGACCAAGCAGTCCCAGAGTTCACAAATATCTTCCATACCTTGCACACCAAGCTGGGTATTAAATATTTAGAGTGACATTGGGTGCTCAAGTATCGTGGTGCTCTGCACAGATACATCCAAATCGAAATGGAGTTTCTAGACATCTCATCCTTGGGCGCGGCCTACCGATATGCCATCGAAATCGAGCAGAAGATCAAACAAAAGATGTGGCAATTTGGGCTCGGGAACCCCTCACAGCAAAAGCCAGAAAAGGGAGGCCCCAACCCATAGAATAAAGGACAGAGTAAATATGGAAAGTATCAGGACAACCAGTCTAAGCCACAAGCAAAGAAGGACATCAGAACGAGAAAGAAAGATACTGGGAAGTGGTGCGACTTCCATAAAATCCCTTGGCATAATACTGTTGACTGCCGCTCAAAGCAGTCACTGGTGGTCGAAGTGAAAGCCTCTAAATCATATGTGGATTCTGACTCTAAGTCAAAACCATAAAGGGGAAGACAAATCATTGACGCGGAAACTAGTGCCACCATTGCTACCACCAAGCTCCAGCCTGATGAACCAGACGAGCCAAAAGAAGGAGAGTGCCTCTTCCATTCACAGATGTGGGTAAAAGGCACCCCACTACATTTCATCGTTGATAGTGGTAGCCAGAAGAACCTCATCTTAGAAGAGGTTTTCAAGTGGTTGGCCCTGCCGACAATGCTGCACCCACAACCCTACACCATTGGATGGCTCCGTCAAGGAAGCGATCTCCGCGTCAGCCAACAGTGTCGATTGTTGTACAACATCAAGCCCTTTAAAGACGAGGTATTGTGTGATGTTTCTCCTATCGAAGTTTGTGATGTTCTTTTGGGCCAACCTTATTTATGGAAACGTCATGTTGTATATGAGTCTAGGCATTGTAGTTTTATTATTACTTTGAATAGGAAATTGTACAAGATACCTGAGGTAGTCCCACCTAGTGTTATTTCCATGATCTATGCCAAGCAATGCAGGAAGGTCATCTCTCAGACGGGGAAGTTTTTCTTCTTCATGTTTCTCTCTCGGAATGAGAGAAAGATCACAACCACATCTAGGGTCTCTGCGACCGACCTCTCCACGCAGCAGAAGCAAGTAGACAAGGTCGTCGAAGAATACTCAGATATCTTCTCCTCACCTACTGGGGTACCTTTACACTGTCAGGTCAAGCACCCCATCGATCTGACCCCCGACAGATCGTTTTCCAATGGGTCAGTCTATCGTCGCTCTATGTTAGAGAATGAGGAGATCAAGCGATAGATCCAATAACTTCTCCACAAGGGGCACATATGTCCCAACTCAGCACCTTGTGGGAGCCCAATCGTTCTAGTACAAAAGAAATATGGAACCTGGAAACTCTGCATTGATTACCGATCCCTAAATAAAATCATAGTAAGAAACCGGTACCCAATTCCCCGAATTGACAACCTCCTTGATCAAATCACGGGGGCCAAATACTCCAGTAAGATTGATCTAAAGTCTAGCTACCACTAGGTCTCGATAGAATATAAAAATGTATGGAAGACTGCCTTCAATTCGAAGGAAGGCCTTTTTGAATGGTTGGTCATGCCCTTTGGTTTGACAAATGCTCCAACCACTTTCATGAGGATGATGGAAGATATCCTGCAACCATTCACCAATACTTTTTTAGTGGTGTATCTGGATGAC
This sequence comes from Picea engelmannii, assembly GCA_009831015.1. Classification (NCBI taxonomy): domain Eukaryota; kingdom Viridiplantae; phylum Streptophyta; class Pinopsida; order Pinales; family Pinaceae; genus Picea; species Picea engelmannii. Next base: position 91,386 of record ML795014.1, on the reverse strand, counting down.
ATTCTCATATTGCATGGGCCCTCAGCCAAACAACCAAGGGTGGTGGTAAGGAAAAACTTGCATGGGGACAGTCACAACAACAAGCGTTAGATGATTTTAAGAAGTGCTTGTGCTCAGCCCCAATACTTTCACTACCAGACCTACAACAACCCTTTGAGATCGAGACATATGCTTGTTGGCCCTTGGCCAAGTTTTGGGATTTTCTTGGTCATGTTGACCTATTTTGGGACCTCGACAGCCTATCGAAGGAGGAGCGCAAGATGAAGTAGAGATCATGGGATCTCGCCCCCCTTTTGGGCCCCTTTTTGGGTTTTTGTGATAATGTAACTGGAAAGGGATGTCAGCCTGTGGGTTCACCCATGTTAAGGCCCAATTTTGTAATATATAAATAAGTAGCTAGGCAATGTAAGAAGTGCCAATAACCTAAGTTCTAGACCCAAGTGATGTGAATGTATGCTAAGTGCAAGTAGGGTTTTGGATGCTTTGTGCACGATTGTAAGAGGCTTGCAGGGCTGAGTGCAAGTGGTTGTGATAGATTGTGAAAGGTTCAGTGTTGTAATGTGAGGAAGACGGATCTAGCGAGCTGCACAGATATTTTGTCCTGCGCAGGGTAAGGATTTTTTAGGCTCAGTGTTGTAACTGCTTGACTGAAATAATAGAGAAGAAGAGTTGGTGGATGTAGCCCCAGGGTGGGGGTGAACCACATAAACCATGTGTCATATTGCTTTGTGCCCTATCTTTATGTATTCTTATGTTATATACTGAGTGCTTGATAGATAGATTTGATTATTCTTAGTGCTAATGATGTGTATATTGTTAGACCTGATATATATGCATGTGCTAAGTTCTTGATCTGTTAGATCTGAATAATCTGTTGACGCTAAGTTCTTAAATATGGTAAGATTTCTATGAAGGATGTGAAGCACTGTTTTACCAGTGAAGTAGATAATGATTGTATGTTAAATAAATAAAGGATCCGAACGCTTTATTAAGTAGTATAATCACATATATGTGTCCTAGCTAAGGTTGCAGACACTTGAGTCCTGCAACCACCCCTGCCTCTACCTCGGGTGAGACTTCATCTATTTCACAGGTGTTACTGAAAGGGCCGGTAGTTAGGGTTTTGTTGGTGTGCTCCTGTAGCGTTGAACCCTGGGTATGCCCCTATGCCAACAAATGGTTCCATTGTCGGGACCTGAAACTATGATTACTGGGAATTGAGAAAGAGGAAGCTCCGTGCAAAGATTCATCCTGAAATTGTGAAAGCTCTATGTGTAGAGTTGTGCCCTAGTGCGTAGTATTCAACTTGATATATAAAGTTTTGTGCTAAATAAAGAAGGTTAGATCTGAGAGAAAGAAGCCTGATTTGAAGAGAGAAGGCCAGATCTGAAAGAAAGAAGGTCAGATCTATAGAAAAGAAGTAGGATCTGAAAGTTTTGTGCTCCAAGAAAGGTAAAAGTGAGAAGTTTTGATTGAAAAAGGTAAGATCTGTAAGCTTTGTGCTCTGATAATGGTAAGAATAATGAAAAGTCTTAGATCTGAAAGTTTTGTGCTCTGAAAAAGTAAGATAAGTGGAAATTTTTGTTTCTAGAGCATGGATCTAGGTATATATGATAGGTTTTGTCCTAGTTTGAAATCTAGGGTGTTAATAGATGAAAAAAGGTTTGACATGAATAGATCTGATAAGAATAATTAAAGATATGTTATACCTATGCATAGAAAGAATGTTTGGACTAACATATGGATGCAGGATCCTAGAAAAAATTTGTTGCAGGTTAGCTACCATGATCCTAGTGTGCAGTACAGACAAAGTTGGGGATCATTTAGAAGAAAGAGAGGATTAATCCTTTGTTATAGTTGCAGAAGACTAGGACATCTTGCTAAGGAATGCCCTGACAAAATACCTAGTTGTCTCTATTGTAAGGCTATGGACCATAAAGTGTTGGATTTCCCTAGTATGGTCACTAAGCTTGAAGGAATGAACCTGAGTCAGGAGAACCCCAAGGCTAATCCAGAAAAGGTAGAACCCCAGCAAGAATCAAAGAAAGTATGGATACAAATAAAAGAAACCCTGAAAAACCACCGACATGTCAGCTTATCAGAGATCTTCAAAGAGAAAGAATGCATCGAAGCAAGAATAGGGGACTTCGACATTGACTTTGTTTTGGATGAGGAAACACAGATAAATATTATGCCAAAAAGAAACTGGGAAGCTATAGGAAGGCCTTCTCTGATCCCTTCACTAGGAGGAATAAGTTTATTCAAAGGAAAGCTAGTAAACCTATGTGGAAGGCTCACTCAAAAACCTATGACTGTCAATGGAACTTCAACAGAAGAATACTTTGAGATTATTAAATTTGTTGAAGATAGCGCCCCATTTACCAAGATAATAGGAAAACCTTGGATTGACAGAGATCAAGCCAGACGAAAGGAAGAAGAAGAATTTTTGGAACAGAAGAAGAAAGAGTTAAAAGACTTTATGACCAGAAGGATCGCACACTTGATTGAGGAACAAAAGAGCAGATACAAGATATTTAATACTAGCAACTAGAGGATCCATAGGATATTGAATTACCTACCCCAGGCTCAGAATAAGTATTACCCAGAAATCCTAGGAAAAACTTTCAACAAAGCAAAGTAGCTAAGACCAAAGAAGAAAAGAATCAGAATGAGAAAAGCATTACCGAGACGAAGCTCACTGTAAACAAGGCTAGAAAGATAAGAAATAAAAGGGCCAATATTGAAAGTTTACAGGAGGTTCTAGAGGAGACCTCACAGAAAGAAAAATTGCAAAATTGGAGCTTCCCCGAGATACCAGAATTGCGACATAGAGTACTTCACCCTGATGAAGCAATATAGCCATTGGGACCGATATATCCGTTCGACTTCCACTCCGAACGGATAAAAAATAAATAAAGATTCATCATCAGACTGTTGAACCGTGCTATAATGGAAAGAATAGAGTTAATGAAGCCTTCATATTCATTGCAAGCGATCCGTTACAAAAGTTGTCTATTTATCCCGCCATGCCATGCAATGAGAACACTTTTGCTAATTGAGAATTTGAGCTAGAAGCCTTGATTAAGAGTTCCCGGTGATCACTACACATTTTCCTTATACTCTATTGTAGTGCCCACGTTACTTTGAGAACCCGATATATCTATCCCGAGTGCATATGTTCGAAGAGCTCACCGCCAAAGAAGCAAATGTGACAGAAGTTTTGATTTAATGGCTGAAAGAACCATGTCAGGAAGAGGAATGTCTACAGGTGTACAGTAATCATTGACATGAGGAGTGCAAGCCTCCCCATCGATTGCTCGAGATAGCCCATCCCGATCGATCGACGAAAAGAGAACTAAGCATAGAGACGATATTACGAACACTTGACTGATTTCGAGCATTCTACCTGCTTATCTACCACCTCTGAGCGGCGCCATCACTCGTGACAGTGTACCTCGTGACTTTGAGTATGCTTTGATCACCATGTACCTTCTGAAATAAGTGCACACAGTTCATTCTGACTAGGATAAGCTCACCATGTTGAAGTTCAGTGACTTCAACCTCGACGACAGGAAGGCTTACAGTATGCTTTCCCCTCATAAATATCTGACACAAACCAAAGGAAAGAACTCCAAGATCATCACTCAATCATGAACCCAGAACCTCGCGCAATAAACCCTACTCAATGTAATGAAGATTCCTCACTTTAGGAGGAATTAAGAAGTGAATGCGTGTGTCAAGTTGTTGTTGTCCTGTTATCACAAAGGATACTTATGGTTGAACCGCCACATCATAATGGATCCAAATTTGATCAATAAGATCACAGGGCTAAGCATGGAGGGCCCCGACCCACAAGATTTTTACCTCAGCAAGACTGCGGATCGCGCTCTTGCACAGAAGATAAAGGATATGTATGGCGATGTCCAGAAGGGCACACAAGGCTAAAAGGTAGCCTCTATCCAGAGTGGCACAGTGCACCTTTATTGTTAGCTGATCGTAGGCAAGCTAGTTCGCAAGAACCGACCGACCCAAGTGACTGGATTTGTAGTAGACCTCACAAGGAAGTGCGTGGAGGGCCTACATATGAATTGGGCCAAGTACTTGGTGATACAGTTAGAAATGGACTGCAGGGAAGCACATGAACAAGGGTATGAGTTCCATTTTAGCTGGTTGCTTATATTAATCGCTTTCATCGCATGGGAGATGTCGAAAGGTGCAACCTTCCCAGATGTCAAGCCCTTTGAGCCACTGGCTGTGAAGTTCAGTACGTTGTGGTAATCCAACGACATGAATAAGCAGTGGCAGTCCAATGTCATTTTCCACACTTATTACAACCAAATGAAGATCACAATGCAGGCTACGCCTTGCATCACCCTGAACACACTCCACAGATTTAGGCCATTGATGAAATTCAACATGGACCACCACTTCATTTATATAACTGAGCACGCTAATGAGCATCACCAACAGTTGCAGTCCTACTACAAATTGACATAGGAGGACTTAGAAGAGATTACTAAGGAGTGGTCAGTGGACCTCTTCATCCCAGATAACCCCACAGATCTCTTTGATGTTGATAGTCCAGAAGACATGCATAACACACCTAAGCAGAGAAAGACCAAGAAGAATGAAGAAGTCGAGGATGTCCATAGTACTTCTACACAGACTCCTTCTATCTCACATGAGCACAGAGGTGATGGGGAAGAGACAGATGGAACCAAAGTTGAACAGAAGAAAGACAAGGTCACACTGCCAAGAGACAAAGATGATCCCTCAAAGAAAAGGAAGGTTTCCCCTTTGAAACCTCCTTCAAGGAAGAAAATGAAAGCAACCAGAACCAAGTTTGAGACCACCCTAAGGTCCGATGACTTTGACTTCATCGTCACTGCACTGAATGATGCTTCGCTGGAGATAGAAGAGAATCATGAAGCCAAGAAAGAGGAGGTGTTCATTCATATCAAGGCTGAACTTCAAGAAGTGCAACAAACACTACAGTCCAGCCGCGCAATATCCACTGCACCCTTGACAACAAGAACACCAGAAATGGAAGATGAGCCAGCCCAACTCCATCAGATTGTTGATATGGTCGAAGATCACCTTCGATGAGCACAGGAGGAGAGAACACACTCCACCCAGGCTTTGGCACAAGCATGGGTAGATCTGATAGAACAACGCAGCAATGAAGAATGAGAAAAGAGCATTATACAAGAGAAGTTTGATGAAGAAAAAGCCCATTTGAATCAAGAAAAGGAACAGTTGCTCATTGAGCAACTTGAAGTTGAGGAAAGGGTCAACAGAACACTTCACTCTGTGACAATCGTTGAAGTCCAGGATGAGGAAACAGTTCCATAGCAGGTGGCACAATTGGAAGAGGTAATACAAAAGCTACAACAACACATCATAGATCTAGAACTCTGCGCAGTACCCAAAAACCCACAGGAGATAAGAGACCAATGAGAAGAAACTTCTCATAGCGGAGTTGGCAGATTAAACTATCTTGCCTTGGAGTGAAATCATATAAGTAATTAGAGTGCCAAGACATACGAAAACCTGACAGAGAATCCAGAATTGTAGACGTTGAAGTCGCAGCTCCAAGAAGAAAAACAACATGCGGATACGCTACAGGTACAACTAAAGGCCCTGTCAGCTGTAGACAGGATGAAGAGATCGCATGAACAACACATAGCTCAACAGCAGGTTCATATGATTTAAAGTAAAGTGATGGAAGTCACTCAATGAATTCAACCTGTGCAAGATCTAGCATGCCTATTCTTTACAGAGATCAAGAGCCAAGCATCAGATCTTGAACAGGTTGTCCTCTCAGCAGAGCAGCACTTGGAAGGATGGATGAACGATGCACTGATCCAGGAGTTCATCGAGCAAGAGGCTACAACAAAGCATTAAGTCAAAGTAGCTTGAGCCCAGCTCAAGGCATTCAAGGTAGACTTGTTCAGATCGGAGTGACTTGGGATGCGTCACAAGTGAGTGTTGGGGGCCTGTTGGCCCTTCGCCAAGTTTTGGGAGTTTCTTGGTCATGTTGACCTATTTTGGGACTTCGACAGTCTGTTGAAGGAGGAGCAGAAGACAAAGCAGAGATCACGGGATCTCGACCTTTTGGGCCCCTTTTTGGGTTTTTGGGATAATGTAAGGGGAAAGGGATGTCGGCCCATGGGTTCACCCACATTAAGGCCCACTTTTGTAATATATAAATAAGTAGCTAGGCAATGTAAGAAGTTCCAATGAGATAAGTTCTAGACCCAAGTGATGTGAATGTATGTTAAGTGAAAGTAGGGTTTTGGATGCTTTGTGCATGATTGTAAGAGGCTTGCAGGGTCAAGTGCAATTGGTTGTGATATATTGTGAAAGGTTCAGTGTTGTAACATGAGGAAGAAGGATATAGAGAGCTGCATAGATCTTCTGTCCTGCACGAGGTAAGGATTTTTGAGGCTCAGTGTTGTAACTTCTTAACTGAAATAATAGAGAAGAAGGGCTGGTGGACGTAGCCCTAGGGTGGGGGTGAACCACGTAAACCCTGTGTCATATTGCTTTGTGCCCTATCTTTATGTATTCTTATGTTATATACTGAGTGCTTGATAGATAGAACTGATGCTGCTTAGTTCTAATGATGTGTAGATTGTTAGACCTTATCTATATGTATGTGCTAAGTGCTTGATCTGTTACATCTAAATAATTTGTTGATGCTAAGTGCTTAAATATGGTAAGATTTATGTGAAGGATGCAAAGCTCTGTTTTACCAACAAAGTAGATAACGATTGTATGTTAAATAACTAAAGGATTCGAATGATTTATTAAGTAGTATAATCACATATCTATGTCCCAGCTAAGGTTGCAGACACTTGAGTCCTGCAACCACCCCTACCTCTACCTCAGGTGAGACTTCATCTACTTCATAGGTGTTTCCAAAAGGGCCGGTAGTTAGGGTTTTGTTGGTGCACTCCTATAGCTTTGAACCATTGGTCGGCCCCTGTGCCAACAATGTTTCAGACTATGTTGTGGGTGTCATTCTCACTCAACATGGCCACCCCATGGCCTATCATAGTTAGACACTATTAGATGTTGTCCGTAAGTACCCTACTTACGACAAAGAAATGTACTCCAATGTGCAATCCTTTCACCAGTGGAGACATTACATTCTTGGAAAGGAGACAGTCATCCACACTGATCATAAGCCAGTGTAGTTCACGTAGACACAAGGAAAATTATAGATTGACCGCCATCAAAAGTGGTCCACATACTTATAAAAATTTCACCTCAACATTAAGTATAAAACAGGAAGCACCAACCGTGTTGCTGATTGCCTAAGTAGACCGCCAGTGGTAGAACTCACCACGGTGTTAGAATCTTGTGGCCATGAGACCTCTGGATGGCCCCAACTCTATGAGACAGACCCAGATTTCACCACCACCTACCAAATGTTTGGTGCAAATGCAGTTGTCGATAATTTCCATCTTCGGGATGGGTTGTTGTGTCGTCTAGGCCATATTTTCATTCCATCAAGTGAGTGAATGAAGTTGATCTGGGAAGCTCACTACAGTCGGGTGACATGACACTTCGGTGTTGAAAATACAGTGTCGATGCTACAAAAACATTTCTACTGGATGAAACTTCGACAGGAGGTCAACAAGTATATAAGGTTCTGCACTTCCTGTGTTATTTCCAAACTGGCCACTGAGAAATAGGGCTTGTACACCCCTCTTCCTACTCCTAACAGGCCATGGGAATCCATATCAATGGACTACATGTCGAGCCTCCCTTCCAACAAGCGGGGAAATGACTATGTTTTTGTGGTTGTTGATCAGTTTTCTAAGATGGAGATTATGGTTGCCTGGAAGAAGAGCATCATAGCATAAGCCACTACCAAGCTCTTCTCTGAATGAGTCTGGGTACATTTTGGAATCCCACAAACCATTGTCTCAAATCGAGACAGTTGATTTCTTAGCACATTTTGGTTGAGCCTTTGGTCACTGCTAGACACCAAGCTCACAAAATCCATGACCTTCCACCCCCAGACAGATGGCCAAACCAAGGTCGTAAATCGAATGATCTCCTGTGCATGTATAATTCCAAGCACCCTTGAACATGGGATGAGAGTCTTCCATATCTCCAACATAGCTACAACCGAGCCTTGCATAGCTCAACCTTCTAAAGGGACTCCCATACTATTACATACTGCTCATTCTGGGACGAATGAACAAACATCCTTTTTAATGGATCAAGATCATCCCACTTTAGGAGAAGACACAAATGGGGGTTATGTTCCTGTTGATACCTCTGATACCTCTGAAGATCTAGACGAAGATTGCTATCTACCACAAAGAAAAAGCAATTTCATTGAGGGGCACAAAGATGTTTTCAAAAACATAAAAGTTCCAAGCGCCATCGTTGTGGATGAAAACCCTTGGTGTTTTTAATGTAGTGAAGCCCATTGGGAAGATGAATGTCCTTGCAATAGTGGTGAGCATCAACAGGAAGACCCTCAAATAAATATCACTGCTAAAGAGCAGCCAGAGGCCACCAAATCAATGGAGGAAGACTTTGACCAGATTGAATGGCCCACAAAAGAAGAATACCTACGACTCATTAACAGTATCAAAGTTCCAGAATCAGAGACTGTGAGAATACTAGAGAAGGTGGAAAATGATGTACAAATCCATCCCTCACAGCAGAAGATCTTTGTAGCAAAATCCCACCCACCGCCCTCTACACAATAGACCAGGGTTATTCAAGGAACAACTAATTTCAGAGTCAAAGAGTACAAGAAGGGAGACACGGTTGGGACGTGGGATGCCAATAAAGGAAGGCCTACTAATATCACAGAAGACAATCATTTTTCTAGGGTTAGAAAGAAATCGGTGAATGAATCATATTATTTGTCTACCCTAGAAGCAAGAAGGTGCCAATTACCGATTGGTGGACGCCTCCTTGAACCCCACCCGGGTGGTGGGACATGATCCTGCAGGTAAGTATCCACTTCCGTGTATTATACCACATTGTTTGTTGACTGTTATATACACATCTTGTTTGCTTTCTTGTTCTACTGCCTTGTATGCACATTTACTTACTGCCTTATATGCACATTTATCATGTATATGTTGTTGCTTTACGGGGTGGCAATACCACCCCGTCTTTTGTCACTAATGCCCTTTTGTCGAGTGTGAGCAGGGTATAGGTCTACGCCAGAGATTGTTGAGGTTCTCATGTGCTTTACAGTCAGCACATGTCCCCGAGTTGGAGCCAGATGTTATCCCCGATGTCTAGGGATAACTAGGAGATCATGTCTCGAGGCCCACATGGTCCTAGACATGGAATACCGAGAGCAGAGATCGACTTGAGCATGGCCCTGGAGGGCCCATCTTTCTTCTTCAGCCAGACTTGTCCTGTCAGCAGTACCAGCCTCCATCACCACCGGCCTGGGCTTGCATCAGAGAGGACTCTTGCTCCATGAGGTAATTGGTCCGAGGTATCATGGTATGTGTCATATTTGATCATTATAACCTTCTTATATATGCATTAGGTTCCTTTCATTTCGAATGACTGCTTGGATCTTACACTAATTCACTTGACCACTGTTTGGGTGATTGATGGGGTAACTTAGTAAGCTGGTATTCATGGGTTTTGGTTAGCCACCAAGGGGGGTTTGCAGAGCCATCGTCCGCTCCCACCATCTTATCTCTTTTTCATCTTATATCCCGCTCATCCATCCCACTCCCCTAGTCTGGCCATAGGATGACCTTCCAGGGTACATCTTGTCTTGTGGGAAGAAGGGGCTAAAGGCCCAGGGGGTAAAAGCAGCTGGTAAAAGATAAAAGCCATAGGAAAATGAAAACCTAGAGATGCTTCACCCAGGGGATCCCCGAGAAGGCAA
>ML795014.1:37055-81450 GCA_009831015.1 Picea engelmannii | reverse complement strand
TATGTTCATAGGTATTTAGCGGTATGACATTGCCACTATCTGGTCACCAAACCAGGGCAGTGACCTTTGGTTGCATGGCCAAAGGAAAGGGGGTCTCATTACGAGCCAGCCTTCTCATTTCTGCGAAGATACTAGTGGGTAACACTGTCATCTCTGGCCACCAAGCTAAGGCAGTGTCCTCTTCGTCAAGGCTTGTAGTAAAATGCAAATAAAGAAAAATAAGGCAAAAGGGGTTTGGAAAAAATGCATCCATGACGGGTACAACTCGCCTCCTACAAAGGCACCCACAGACGACACCAACCCTTGGTCTTACTATAGCTGGACATCCCTAAAAACCATATCATCTCATTATACATGGTTTGAATGACCCTTTGAGGAAACTTTCCATCACTTGTGGATATTAGCCCAGTAGGTTGCCTTGTTGGTTTCCCTAGCTCTGTATAGTGGGTTTGTGTAATGTCTTTGAGCTCTTAGATGATTTGTTAGGGGTTTCATGCATATGTTTGATAAATTTAATGATGAGATATGATTTACATTGCTATGATGTCTAGGACTGATGAGCCCCTGGAGGGCGTAGTCTTTGATGTGCGGGACCATACCCGGCAGACAGGTACCAGAGGATCGGTGCACATGGGGAGATGATTAGCTCGGACCTCCATGGGGCTGAAGAGCCCATCAGATAGTTGCTGGGACAGCAGAGGCAGGACAAATTTGTGATGAGCCCTTGCATAGAGAAGAAGAAGGACGCCCTCATCAGGACGTTTTGGCAGATATTTGACCCATGGGGATCAGCCCCTTGCAGATAGGACGTTGACCTAGATGGATTGACGCCACCCAGGGCTAGTTGGACATTTTCTGGAGTAGATGGTGGTGTGTTGGGCTTCTCTGGCATGCATAGCAGGTTGCAGGAGCCCCAGAGGGGCCAACGTATGGCTTACTGGATGATGATTTAGCCCTGAAAGGGCCAACGTCTCCCCTATAGGGGCTTGACGCCTTCATTTTCTGCTCATTTTGGCATTTTAGGCATGTAAAGTGACAAATAATTGAAATAATGTATTGTCAGCCTTGTCGGTTGTTTTAATGACCTATTTTGTTAATTAAAGGTCATGAGATCATATAAATAGAGGACGTTGCCTCTCATTTTAATCAAGACATGACTTGCTCTCTTGTGAGAGTGACATTTCTAGCTCTTGTTCTTGGTTTATCTTCTCTTTTGGAGTGAGGCGCAACTTCTTGGAGGACTATTTTTTGGCAAGTGGTGCTATTTATCATTGGAAGGTTTACAACTAGGGTGTGGATTATGCTTCATCATGAGTTTGTAAGTGTTTTTTCATCAAAACTTCTTGAATGAATGGTTGTTGATCTAATATCTTGCATACATTGTTATCTTGTTATTATTTGCTTAATCCTTGAAACCCTAGGGATCCAACAGACAAGTAGGTTGTGGCTTCATGTCCCCATGATAAAAGCTTTAAGCCATTTGATTTGAGAAGTTTTAGCCTAGCCATAGCTACACTAGACTTCCTCTTATCTTGAGTTAGTTTTGAGCACAAGTTGAAGAAAGAAAGCGTCCTAGGCCTAATTTAGTTTACACCTAGGGTTTGCTTCTAGGGTTTTGAAAAGCCTTGTCTTCTAAACAACACTTTTCAGCCATAGGTTTGTGTTTGTAAGCTAGCCGTTTTGCCAAAGAAGTCTTAAGGAGAGAAGAAGAAGCCTTAGGCCTAGCCTTTGATACACCTAAATCAGCCTTCTCTTCTTAGGGTTTAGATTTGGTGGCCTTGCCATAGCAACACCATCAAACCCTAACCCTCTTGTCTTTAAGTTTAAGTCTCTCCTAAACCATTAGTCTCACTTCAATTGACTCATTAACCCAAGGCACTAGTCTAGTAACACTTATGTTTAAACTCTCTTTCAAACTACTTTTAAATTGAAACCCTAACTAACCTAGCGTCTAACCCTAGAATCTTGAACTAACCCTAATGAGATGACGTCTTGCTGATTTTAAACTTGTGTTTGGATAGAAAAGTGCAGCCTAGTCATCTCATCATAGCCATAGAGGTTTCATAAATTTTCATTGGTTAAATTAGCTAAAACGTCCACTTCTTGGCTAGCTAACCCTACAACAGAAATTGTATAGGTGACGTCACATCTTTTGATCTCTTGTTTGTGCTTGCAACTTTGTGACATTTGTCATCTTATTTGATAGATTTTGAGCCATTGATTACATCTATAAACTTGCTTGATAAAACGTTGAGCTCTTTGTCTTTCAAAATAACTAAAAACTAGGGCTGACGTCACATCTATAGCAGCAACAATATAGGTGACGCAGCAACATTATATGTATGAGCAGATTTGCATTGTGACATAACAAGGATTAATTGTATACATTGAATGCCCATATCTTTATGCATTTATTGAAGAAGTGATATAAGTCTTTTGCCTTTGTTTAGCAAATCATTGACTTCGTCAATAATAGCATTTGATCATTGCTCGTATATATATATATTTAAAGATAGTCATAAATGCTTTGAAGTACTAACCACTGCAGCACATATTCTAGTTCTATTTGTCTTGTCTCACAAACAGGTGCCATCCAGTGGAAGATCTCCTTTGACTATCTCATTTTGGGCAGTAATCTGTGAGAGGGAATCATTTACCTTGGTCCATAAAACCTTTAGCCTTTCAAGAAACCAGATTACATAGGGACGTCTCCCTTGGACTAGCCCTCCTAAATAGAAAGAGCTCCCCATTGAGGTGATAGTGGGTGGGGAAGATCCTGTTATGCCGGTTTCAAGCCTTGACTCAAGATCCTTAAACCTTTCCTACAAACCGTGTGATAACAAGTCCAATAAAAATTACAAGCAACGCCATGATCAACATCAGGTGCCACATAAGTTTCAGGTGGGCGAAAAAGTTTGGTTGCACTTGCAGAAAGAACACCTTACAGGACCCCATCGGAAGCTTCGCCCACTCCATTATGGGTCGTACACCATCACCAAGGTTGTGGGGGATAATTATTTTGAGATCAACATTCCTCCTTTCCTTGGCTTGCACCCAGTGTTCAACGTGGACCTACTTTGGCCTTATTTCCCACCATTATTAGACACCTTAGACGTAGCAGAACAACTGACACCGACAAAGCTCAACCGCGACTGCATACAACAAGCATCCAATGATCATATTGTGGACACACATATCAAGGGCACTCGACAATAAATTATCCAACTTTATCGAGTCATCAAAGCAGGGAAACTCCTACACCAAGGCAAGTGGCTCACCCGAGGCCAAATTCAACAGAAATTTCCTCATCTGATGGGGGAACTCAACACAATGGATACCATTGATTCCTAATGAGGGAGGATTGCTCCAGGTGGATATCGGTGGCCACCCACCTTTTCCAGCTGGTTCAAAACAACTTTCTGACAATTTTGGTAATTTACTATTTTTAGCAGTTTTTCGGGTCCTGAACTTCCAGAGTCGTTTTGAGGCCCTAAATGACAATTTTTTGGGCATGTGGAAATTGAAAGAATTCATCAAGAGATTTTAATCAATAGTTTTATTCCTCATATAGATATTTCCAACGGGCTATCGGATGCCTAAAACGGAGATCGTATGCAAAAGTTATGACCCCGAGAAGTTGATGTATTGATTTATCCAAACGGGGCCCACATGACTTTTGGTGCTTCATTTCTTAGGGTTAGGTTTTTGGATGTCTAGGGTTTTTGACACTCATGTTTATTGTAAAAAGGCCTTCAGAGCCTCATTGTAATCATATTCTTGTGAATGACCACAACCATCACATCTCTTCTCAGAGATAAGCCACCACCATTCCAACAAGCTTGTTTTCCGCTGCATTTTATAGTTTCAACTTATTTCCTTATTGAATAGAAAACAAATTTTACTGTATCTCTATTATTCTATGTTAAGCCTCTATTAATAATCTATATTCATTTCTCTCTGCTCATAAAATCCATATCAATGTGGGATCTCGATCCAAGATGATGGAAGTGGGCATACCATGTAGATTAAATATCTTATCCATGAAGGACCAGACCACTAAGGAAGGGTTGAAAGGATGAGCTAGGGAAAAAAAATTAGCATCTTTTGAAAGACGACGAACAACCACCATGATGATTTATTTTTTTCCCACTTCTGGGAGTCCTATGATAAAATCCATTGAAACATATATCCAAATATGTGTTGGTATTGGTAGTGGTTGCAATTCCCCTGGTATATTCATCCTCTCTCCCTTGTTTCTTTACAAAGCATCACAGGATGTTATGAAGTCTTGGATACCATTTTTCATGACGTCCCAGAAGAATGAACGCTTAGTTATTTCATAGGTTTTATGAAAGCCATAGTGACCTACTATCGATGATGAATGTAGCTCCTCTAAAAATCATCATTTTAGGGATGAATCTTTTTCCATAAAAATGTGCCCTTTATACCACATTGTATCTTGTTTCCATGAATAACTTTTAGGTGGGTTGGGATCTACTTGAAGTTGTTGGATGAGCTGCCTTAAAGTACTATTTCATTCCTTGTGGGACTCCTTGAGCCATCCTGGACTTGGTAATGACAAGGCAAGGAGTGAACCATCCTCCTTGAATTGTTTGGATAGAGCATCAACCACAATATTCTATTTACCATTCTTGTATATGATCTCATAATCATACCCCAACATCTTGGTGACCCATTTATGTTTCTCTGGTGAAGACAATTATTGTTCAAGGAAGTACTTCATACTATGATGGTTAGTATTGATCTAAAAATTCCCTCCTATGAGATATGGGTGCCAAGTCTCTATTGCATGAAGGATAATTTTCATCTCCTTCTCATATGTGGATTTCCCAAATTGGGATCACACATTTGTTCATTGGTGAATTCCAAAGCACATCCTTCTTGCATCAATACTACTCTGAAAACTCTACTTGAAGCATCATATTACAATAAAAAATTATTATTTAAGTTAGGTACTGCTAAGGCTGGAGTAGTGCACATGGAATCTTTTAAAGTAGTGAAGGCATGCGCTATGACATAACTCCAAAAAAAGGAATTCCTTTTAAGGAGTGAAGTTAGGGGAGTTTCAATTTTTCCATAATTTTACATAAATTTCCTATAGTATCATGTAATTTGTAAGAATCCCATCAAGCTCTTCAATGTTTTTGGATGGGGCCAATTTTCATAGCTACCACTTTCTTGGGATCAACTCGTACTCCCTCCCAACTTACAAATGTGACCCAGATATTCAACCTCAAGGGCCCCAAAATCACATTTGTATTTCTTCACAAACAATTGGTTATCTCTCAAGAGTTGCAAGGACTTATCCACATGCTCTATGTGTGATTTACATGCTTTATTGTAGAACAATATACCATCGAAGAAGACTAGCACAAAATTGCATAGGAAGGGTTTCAAATATTCTTCATGAGGCTATGGAAAGTGGATGGAGCATTACAAAGGCCAAAAGGAATCACTAGCAACTCATAATGACCTTCATGTGTTCTAAAGGTTGTGTTTGGATGTCTACCTCTTTCATCCTGATTTGGTGGTATCCTAAACATAGGTCAAGCTTAGTGAAAAACTTTCTCCATGAAGTTCATCAAGGAGATCATCAATAAAAGGGGTGATAAATTTGTCCATGATTGTCAACTTATTAAGACATTGAAATTCAATACACATGTGACAAGTTGATTATTTAGTACCATGAAAACTGGTGTTGAATAAGGGATTGTACTAGGGCGTATGACCCTTGCCTCTAATAGCTCACAAATGATATTTTCTATTTCATTCTTTTCTACAAAAGGGTGTTGATATGGACGTACATTTCGTGGTTGAATTCCTAGAATTAGGGGAATGCCATGGTCATGCTCTCCTTTACAAGGGGTAAACTCTTTGGTGTCTCAAAGTCGTGATGATATTTTTCAAGGACTAGTTTTCGGGTCCAGGTGTATTTCTTGTGTCATGTTATCCATAACATGTATGAAATTAAACTAGGAAATAATGACATATTGGCCCTTCTTTAAAAATTTCTCCATACGATGAGAGATGACTATTTCAAGAGATCCTACTTGAATCCCTCAAAGGGTATGTACATGATCCTCTTTAGCGAAACTCATATAGAGTGCTTTGAAATTTATGGTGAATGATCCCAACATGCATATCCATTTTTCCCCATTACTATATCACACCCACCCATATCAATGGAAAATAGGTGGGTTTTGAGATGATAGTCTTCCATATGGATTTTGACATTTTCACATCTTCCCCCACATTTCATCATACCTCCATTGGTGATCATGATTTGAAATTTGTGCACTAGGTGTGAAAAACAATGGGTTTCTTCTGGCACTCTCTTGTGAATGAAATTGTGAGTACTTCCATTGTCACCTAGGACTATGAATTTCTAGTGCTTGATGTAACAGGTGAGTATGAATGTTTGAGAAGTCGAAATCCATGATAATGTATGTAGGGAGATGAGTGGATCTCCATGAGAGAATGGAGGTTCAATATCCAGCTGATTTTGAGTATTGGTGTCTTAAACCTATAAATTTGGTGTCTTTTCAATACTTATGTCTTCAGTCAGGGCTTGAGTGGTCATATAAATTTGGAATAATTTTTTTTCTTTACACCGTAGACCTGGAACATATTTTTCATCACAATCATAGTAGAGTCCTTATAGTTGGTGATATGCCATTTTGTTTTGAGACAACCTTTGTACTTTCAAGGGATGAGTAGGAGTTGTGATTGGGTAATCATCCCGGGAGGATGAGTGTGGGGAATGAAGGTTGGTGTTTTTGTTTGTGCATTGATCATTGTCTCGGCTTCTAGGGCCCTCTTAGTCTCTTCCATCCATGTAGTAGGAAGATGCTATCTAACTATTGGATTATTGAGAAGGGGGGGGGGGGGTGAATCGGTAATGGAGATTTTAAAACCTTTTTAACCACAATATGCAAGTGTTATTTATGTTTGTGATAAATATAGCATTATCATCCAATAAGTGCAGAGTAAATAAACCATGAAAAAATGAACAATCATACACATACATAGTACACCAATATTTTTATGTGGAAACCCAATGTGGGAGAAAACCACTGAATGATTTTTCTTATATGTATTTAATAATTACATTAATTGGAAGCACCGACTTCCTTTGTTCTGTAGCCGCAACTGGAAGGAGGCTCTGACCCCCTATATTTTTCAGGCTAAAACCTAAGGGAAGCTAGAACTCCCTAATTCTTTGGCTACAATCAGAAGGAGCATACAACCCTCTATGTTCTCCAACTACAACTGGAAGGTGGATACATCCACCTTTCCTTACTTTGTCCTGTTGCCCTGAAATATAAGTGTCAAATGAAGAAATCACTTCCACAATGTCACTGTGAGATATACCATTGTAAACCTGTACCAACCTATACCACTGACCTGTAGCCAACCTGTACCACTACCCTGTAATCAACATGTACCTGGAATGAGTCTGTACTGACCAAAAACCACAGATAAATGACCTATTTGTTCTACATAACATGTATGTACGTGCCCTATCTATACTGGAGCACACATATGTACGTGACCAATCTTTTATGCAACCTTCATATGCCTTCTGAAAACTAGGGTTTTCTCTCTTTTGAAAAATTATTACCCTCTGCAGCCTCTTTCACATCAATGCAACCTATCACTGTGTCCATAATATAACTATACCCTATGCATACGTCCTCATTGATCCGGATTTTATGAGCATAATGAAATGAATAGAGATTATCAAAAGATGCTTAACACAGAATAACAGTCATACAATAAAATTGGTTTTCTATTCAATAAGGAAATAAGCTGAAACTGTAAAATGCAGTGGAAAACAAGCTTGCTGGAATGGTGGTGGCTTATCTCTAAGAAGAGATGTGATGGCTGCACTCATTCACAAGAAGATGATTACAATGAGGCTCTGAAGACCTTTTTACAGTAAACAAGAATTTCAAAAACCCTAGACATCCAAAACCCTAACCCTAGGAGATGAAGCGCTAAGAGTCATGTGGGCCCCGTTTGGGTAAGTTAGTACATCAAATTCCCTAGGTCGTAACTTTTACATATGATATTTGTTTTAAGTGCACGATAGCCTGTTGGAAATTTCTATCCGAGGACTACACATTTTGTTTCAATCCATCAAAGGGAATTTTCAACTGTGGCGAGCCCTAAAAACGTTGTTTAGAGCCTCAAAACGGCCCCGCAAGTCAGGGACCCAAAAACTAGGAAAACAAAAACTGCCAAAATGAACCAATTGGAATAGGTGGGAGGCCACCGACATCCATCTAGATCACTCATAAATATCCTTTACCAAAAAAATCTATATCTCTCTCTAGTCATGTGCCATATAAGTGTGTGTAATCATGAACAAGTATAATAACCCTCACTTAAGCTAGACATTAAACCCTTTCTGATATTCAACCTCTCAATACATCAACCACTTCACAAATACAAGCTCTCAACCATGTATCAGAAGAACCCTTAGGAAAATTCCAAGAAATACAAGATGTGCCTCAACACTCACAAGATATATCAATGATAAATATTGATTATACCAACACTATATTTCTTTAGATCTGACTTATACAAAAGGTCCCATGCAACCACTAATCTCTCTAAGGAAAATCCTCAAACCTCCATAACCATTTCTCATGTATACAACAAAATCCAAATACTCATAGAAATAAGACATACCTTTTGAACCAATAGATAGATTTGATGTACCTGATCACTGTAGACATTTATGGGATCTTGCTTTCAGACTCTAGAGACCCAACATCTTCATCTTCTCAATTTTCTAGAGATTTTATTTCATGTTCGCGCCCTAATATACTTCTATCTTGCATACATACGTGCCCTGCTCCACTACAACCCACATACACCTCAAAAACTAGGATTTTTTTCAGTATTTTGTGTAATTACGAAAGTTTCTCCGTCAACCTTTCGTGCTAACTCAGACTTGCCCAACTTTAGATATATCAATGAGTACCTGCAATAAAACTTACACAATAATATATATTTAATGTGCTCAATAGCTACTAATAGGAGAGCCTTTCTCTCTTATTTATACTTCCATGTAGCTTCCTCAAGGGATTAACTTCTAACCAACTTAACCCAATTTCCTTCTTTTAGGGCTAACCCATTTCTAACCACTTGTCCACTTCTAACCCACTTTGCTAGAAATAGAAAATTCTCCACTTCTAGTTGCAACTAATTTATTTTTAATTATTTTCTTATTGTAGCAACTTAACCCATGATTAACTCTTAGTTTTACTCACTTGACTAGTCAACTTCTTCTAGGACCTTCTAGAATAATTTTGACTTCTTTGACCTTCTAGATAAATCATTAGGGTTCTCCAACTTCACAAGGCCATAACTCTCTAACCGTGAGGATTTATGTGGCATTCCACATATCACCGGAAATGACCTGACATGTACTATACATATAGAATAGTCTTACCTACAAATATATTAAACTTCATACCATTATACATCAATCAAACTGAAGTCCCTTAACCATACTGTTGGGGCTATCAAAATTTTCTACCAAACTTGCTTCAAGGGTTGACATCAATGACAACCAACCCAATTAATCAACAATCTCGCCCTTTGTCATTGATGGCAACACTCAAATGAAAATCTAAATTCATATCGCTTATGCTCCCCATGTGACCATCATTCCCCCCAGAAACATGCCTTTGTGCTCTCTTTCCAAGCATTTAATTCTCTGACCTACATCTGGTGAATCTCTCCCCCTTTGACATCAAGGGAAAATGTCATTTCCTATCTGGGGTTGCTCCCCCTAACTGAACTATCCTTGGGGATGCTCCCCTTGACTGAACTCTTCTTGAACCTGTTCCCCCAACCTGAATTGTCCTCTCTATGGTGCGTCCTTGTGTAAATATAAGACATATAGGATAAGCATTCAAAATCATTCATTTGGGAGTAGAAATTAGTTTGAGTCTCTAGTGAAGATACTTAAAGGATTCCCTTGGAAGCAGTTTTGTGAAGATATTTGCAACCTATTACTTTGTCCCCACATATTCAACTATGATGTTATTATATGCAACTTGTTCCTATAGAGAGTGATACTTTATTGGAATGTGCTTTGTCTTGGAGTGCATCACTAGATTCTTTGAGATATCGATAGCACTTGTATTATCACAATATATAGGAATGGGTTCATCATACTCAACCTACATATCTATCAAAGTTTGTTTCATTTATAGAACCTGTGTACAACATGTTGTTGTTGCAATATACTCTGCTTCAACTGTAGATAATGATACTAATGATTGTTTCTTTCTTATCCAAGATACCAAACACTCACCCAAGTAGAATTCTACTCCATTGGTGCTTGGTCAGTCGTCAATGCAACTTGCCCAATCTGCATCTGTGTAGGAAATAAGAGATATATCCTTTCCTTTTGGATACCATAATCCAAACTCTTCTATGCCCTTGATATATCTGAAAATCATCTTCAATGCTAAAACATGTGATTCCTTTGGTGCCGCTTGAAATCATGCCACTTGTCCAACTACCTACATTACATCTGGTCTGGATGCTGTCACATATAGTAAGTTTCCAATCATTGACTTGTACTTCCTCTAGTCTGTAGAGTTTGAATCATCATCTTTGCTCAACTTGCAACTGGTTTGCATAGGAGTGTTAATTGGTTTGCAATATTCCATTCTAAACCTCTTTAGCATTTCTTTGATATAATTAGTTTGAGAAATAAAAATGCCTTGGCTTCTTTGATATATCTGAAGACCCAAAAAAAAGGATAGTGTAGATTTTAACCTTGTACAATATTTTACTGCAAACATATTTTCAATAAAAGAAAATAAAATATGCAATGGAAAATACACACATTACACATATATTTTTCCCTTGGAAACCCAAACCGGGAAAACCAACACATTCTATATTCATTCAAAGTGATATAGTGTTTACAATAAAATATACATATAGGAGCCCATGGCATCCAAAAACCTAACCCAAATGACCTGGATTAGTCAAAAACCCTAATTCCTTAACCAAAAATAGAAAACCATCGAAAAAACCCATGTGCCGAAAAACCACCCAACAATGGACATGAAAATCGAGGCGACATGAAAAACAAGGAAACAATGTGACACATTTATTGAAGAAAAAAACAATTTCTCTAGGGTGCTTCCCCCGAACCCCCACGTAGGCAGGCTATCTCCCCCCTGCAGCCCATTAAGGGGGGGCCTAGCGGTCCCCCCTCAAACCCCCTTGTGCACTCGATGCAACATAGCAAACACTATAGCTAGTCGTGAAAAGAATGTAAAACATACCCAACATTCTCCCGCTTGTTGTTTTATTTTCATACAGGGGGTTATGAGGTTACATAGTCAATAATATAGGTCAACAATGCCCATTGATCCTCTACACCAAGAGAAATTCTCAATGCTCACAAATTTTTTTAACAAATCTTCAGCATTCTTCAAAGTGTCCACTTTCATCAACAACACTTTATTTTCTTCAACCATGTCTCTCACAATGTGATATTGAATATCAATATGCTTTGTCTTTGAATGACAAGTCAGGTTCTTCGCCAGGAAAATTGCACTATGACTGCCACAATCTATCCTTACAGCTTGTTGCACCAACCCAATAGTTGAACACAATCTTTGTAACCATACCACTTCCTTACTTTCATGAGTGGCTGCCATGTATTCAACTTCTATAGTTGAAAGTGCCACTATAGCCTATGTTTTTCTCAACTAACTGATTTCTCCTCCAAATAGGTTAAACACATACCCGCTTATAGATATCCTACTATCTATATCTCCAACCTAATCTACATATACAAATCCATGTATGTCCAACAATCTATCCAATTCTAGTCTTTCGTAGTAGCACAATCCATAGCTAGCAGTGCCACACAAATCCCTGAAAACCCTTTTTATTGTTGTCCAATGCTCCTTCCCTGGTTTTGAGATATACCTGCTAAAAAATCCCACTGCATGTGAAATGTCCAATCTAATATAGACCGTTGCATACATCAAACTTCCAAATACACTCTCATATGGAACACGAGACATGTCCTCCTCTTTCCGTGTCCTGGGACACTGATCCGCTGATAACCTTACACCAACAAGAATAGGGACCTTGACCAGTTTACATTCCTACACATTAAGCCTCTGCAATATTGTCTTGCCATATTTTCTCTGATTTAACCAGAGTTTCCTCTTTTTCCTATCTCTTTTAATTTCCATACCAAAAATGAAATTTGAAGCATCGAGATCCTTCATGTCAAATTTAGAGGACAACTGATTTTTCACATCTTGGATAATCTCCTTGTTTTTTCCTATCAGTAACATGTCATCCACATACAAGACCAATTAAATCAAATGATCACCAATTAAATTAAAATACAAATAGTGATCCTCTTTGCTTCTTGTGAAGCCAAGTCCCAACATATAAGTATCAAATTTTTGATGCCACATCCTTGGTGATTGTTTTAATCCATATAGAGACGTTTTCAGCTTGCATACCTATTGGCACATGGTTAGACCTTGGGTTCAATGCTTCAATAGTGTACCAACAAAACCCTAACTACTGGCTCTTTTGGCAACACCTGTGAAGCAGGAAAAGTCTCACCCAAGGTAGAGGCAGGGGGGGTTACAGGACACAAGTGTCTGTAACCAATATGGGACACAAATATGTTATTGTAACACTTCATAGAGTACTTAGGGATAACACACATTAATTCATTAGCTTTATTCACATCGCAGATCAAACCCTAAGTATAGATTGACGCAGTAACCCTGACAAAATATACATCGCACTTAGCATCATAAGTTAGATCTAACACATTCAACATAGACAAAGAACTAATCATTCATAATAATTAATGCACTAATCATATCTACAACATAAATATTATAGCACAAAGAAAACCATCAACACATGATATATATGGTTCACCCTAGTGTGGGGCTACGCCCACCAATGAATTCTTCTTCTTTATTAGGCTTCAATATCTTACATCCCTCTGCTCTTATGCAGTAAGCCACAGAGCCAAGATTCGCATTGAACAGGTGATCTGCACACCAGATCCACCTTCCCAAAATCAGGTCAAGGCAGAGAGCCAACTCCTCTAATAAGCATAGAGCCTTACATACATGGTATGTTGCACAAATCAACTCAGAACTACTTGCCTCTTTC
The DNA here is from genome assembly GCA_009831015.1 of Picea engelmannii. Lineage (NCBI taxonomy): Eukaryota > Viridiplantae > Streptophyta > Pinopsida > Pinales > Pinaceae > Picea > Picea engelmannii. The sequence continues at coordinate 68,235 of ML795014.1, read as the reverse complement.
ACTTAGCTAATTACTACTTCTTGCACTTATCTACTTACTACTTCTTGCATTTAGATACCTCTTACTTACTTCTTGCACTTAGCTACTTCTTCCTTTACATTACAATCTTACATATTTATACTTTTACATTCCTTACAAAAAGGCATAATCATGGGCAAACCCATGGGCCGACATCCTATAAACCATTACATAAACTCTAATGAACCCCTTGTTGGGTCCACAAAACAAGTGATATCCCACGATATCATCTCCTCCTGGGAACTCCATCTTCGACCAGCCCGTCAAAGTCCAAAAAGTGGTCAAACCCAACCAATGTTTCCTGAAAACTTGGTCGAGGGCCAACAACCCCCCAACACTCACCTGTGACTCATCCCGAGTCATTCATATCTGGGCAGTGTTGCTTCGAAGGCCTCAAGCTTAGCTCGAGCTTCCTCGACTTGTCGCTTCGCCTGAGCCTCCTGCTTAGCAAAATCCTGGATCACGTTTTCTATAATAGGCCCTTCTAGGTGTTGTTCCACTGTCGTAACCACTTGTTCCAGTTGCGAACCTTGTCCTTCAATCTCTTCAAACATTGTGTAGGCTTCCTCCTACACCGGTCTATTGACGGGTGAAATTGACCGTCCGTCAACTGGAAGAGTGGAACCGGTCCGTGGTTGTCTAATAACCCAAGCCGTTTGGAATGAACCACCTTGACGGGTTTAGCGGCTCCGTTAGCCGATCTAAGTCCTAAGAAAATAAAAGAAAAACTACTCTAAACTAACTATTCTAACTAAAACTAACTACTAAAACAAACTAATCTAATTATTAACTAAAACTAACTATTAAAACAAACTAATAAACTAACTATTCTATATACAATCTACTAACTAATACTATACTAACTCTAACTAATTAACTATCTCACTACTAACATCAATAAATTTTATTCACAAAATGTACACTATCTACAATTTACAGATTTAAATAAAACCTGAAAAACTCATTTGCATTCTGCCCTAAGACAGAGGAAAATATTTTTGTTGATTTTATAAATTTTATGAACAAGAAATAAAACAAAAACTAACTAAACTAAACAACTAATATACTAATTCTAACTGCAAATCTAATTAAGAATATATCTAACTAAAATACTTAAATTATACTAAACAAACTAACCAAAATAAATCACAAACTGACCTGGAGAAACGCTCCAGATTTGTCCTGTGTATGATGGTTGTCTCAGCTGATTGGAGGGAGGAAACCCGCTCCAAATTATCCAGGAGCTTCTCGTAAACGAAAGCTGCAGTGCTCTTCAATTATGATTACAGGACAAACAAGACATAAAAATCACAACAATCATATGATTTATAAATCTTCACAGTTAGATAAACCTGTATGCAAAGATTTATACAAAATAATTCATTTGATGAAGAAGAGAAATCTGTCATTCATTAACTGAACTATGTAATTGTTGTATTTTTTAAAGTAATGAAATAAATCAGACATGGATCACATTAATTAAATCACATCATTCTGCAATAGACTATGATAGCTAAAGTAGTCTATAATCAATTACAAATGACATGCATAAACTTGAAACAAAAGATTGATATTATGAAAGCGAAAGTTGTAGCAGAACATCAACTTTTGTCTCAGATTGTATTAAAAATCCATAGCCTGGTTCTCCCACAAGTGAGGATGCTCCTTATTACAAAAAATAATAAGTATTTAAAGGTTTTCCACAGGGTAAAACCTCCCTGTGGAAGTTATCAAAACTGTTTACATAAAATCTGGGAAGATATCCCAAGTCTGACTAAATTAGGAACCTAGCATCAAAACTAAAGCACATAACATCTCCTAAACTGTCCAGCACATCCCATGCAATTCAAATTTACCTGAAAAGGGTAAAAAATGGACAAGTTAGAAGGGTCCTTTATTAATAAAATGATAAAGATCTAATTCTATAGACTAGCTACAGAATCTTGCGATTCTGTAGCTGGTCTAAATAAGACACAGAATCAACATTAAAATCTATTGAAAATCTTTTAAAGAATTAAACTCAATTAACATCCAATAGCCATTTGAAAACGAATAAATCAATTTGAAATTGTTACACCATTTGAAATCAAACAGGATCAAGGTCAATCAAATGGTTACAGAGATATGCGTACTCTGTTTCTTTTGTTACCATAAAATCGAACGAACAGAATCATAATCACCAGTTGTGAATCGTTTGATATCAATTTGAAACCGATATAATCAAAACAAATCGTAGGCAATTGTTACGTTGCCTTATCAACAGAAGATACGATCGAATCCAACAAGACCGTTTTCAAATCGTTGTAACTGTAATGACATAGCAAGCGATTCATGCCACGAGTGGATTAACTCAAACTGGTACGAAAATCAACTCAAATAAAATCATAACAAGATCAATTAATTGGTAAAAGAATTCGTAAGAATTACACGATCGTTTGTTATTGCAAATTGGGCAAACAAGATCAATTGACTTTGATCAAAATCGTTCCATTCAAACGAATTATAACCGGATTTGATAGAGATAACCTAGGTTGACCAATTCATTTTGCAAAATTAAAATCAAACAGAGCAGTAATTATAATACGAATTCAACTCATAAAACAATCTTGCCAACTCGAGATATGGGATAATCCAATCAGAATAAGAGAGAATCGAACAGTTAAGGTTTTAACATAGTTATTATGAGTCAAATCCATTCCACGATTCGGGCATATTTTCACAGGCTTAAATGAGAGCATTGTTTTCATACGAAACAGAGTAGTTTTTTCCAAATTGAAACCGAACAGAGTCATATTCCTGTTCTTAGAAGATTACATGACACAACATATTACAAGATCATAACAACCAAACTCATTTAAATCGTTTGCTAATCACATCATATGAAGTTGTTGGCGTTCGGAAGTCACTCCTGGATTGCTAGCAGGAGCAGAGCCCGAAGCCCATCAGTTTAATGTCACGATTTGTTTTAAAAGGTGATCAAATAGAGGGAAACTCAAAACAGCATCGTATCAACTCGGAAACCAGACCAGGCATGCATGAAAGAGTGAGGTCCTGATAAACTCCAAACAGTGAGTCGTAGTAAAAGTGAGTAGGTGGAATATTTACGCAAGAAGGGCGCTATGATCTATTACAGACATCAGGTATGCAACAGATTGAAGAAGAAATGCATTCGAACGCAAAATCCTTTTACATTCAAATACAGAAAACTAGAGGGCACGACAACGCCACAACAAATCCTTTATTGCAACAAGTTGCACTACTGTGAATCCTCAGGCAAAAGATGGAACAAAGATGGAAAAGAAAAAGAACTGTTTGTTATAAACCAAGAAATCTCAAACACAGAGGCATAACCAGGAAACCAGAGTATTTGCTGAAACTTTACAGTCGGGAGCTTAGCTCTACCATCGATAGATGTCAAAATGGAAAAAATGCCTACATATACTCAAAACAACAACATCAACAGGATCGAGAAAATGCATTGAAGGCTTTGCGTCTGCATGGCTTCTGACACTCTGCAGCCGCAATCTTTGAATAACCGTGCAATTTATGGCAGACGCGATCGATCTTCTGACAGTTACATCGACGAATCGACGTGCTTTTAATTCATCGTAGGACGTCCCAATTATGGCGGAGACAATGTCTAACCACCCTCAACTGCCTCAATAACTGCTTCTTGGGATTGATAATGGTCCAGCCAACTCAGCACTTCGGGATCCGGATGACTTCTCGTGCTGCCACCTGGAATAACTGGATATCTCGAGAGACGGACATTGGGGGCAGCGCGGAGGACATGGTGCATGGTAGGTGTGGTGGCATCGGGGGAGCGTGTGGAAGGGGTGGCGAGGAGTGAGAGCGATGACAGAGAGGGGTGACAAAGGGTGAACCATGGCGGAGGACATCCAGGTAGATGCGGAGAAGACGGGGGAACAAACTCGCCTTTGGGTGAGAACCGGATGTGGAAAGGGAGCGGGACACACGGCAGTAGGGGAAAGGTGGCAGGAAGAATGAAATGACAGGAGGAGGGCCCACGCCGGATAAATACAGGGCAGCTGAGAGGAGCGGGACTACACGAGAGTCGTTGATCTGGGCGCCTCAATCGTGACCATCGGGATCCGCACCCACAATTCCGGACCCCCCCCCCTCGGCTTAAAGGTAGAAAGGCGAGGGGGGTCCGAAATGGTCTTCATCACCGTTGATCCGGGCGCGCTCATCTGGACCGTCGGAGAGATGCATCCCCGATTCCGGAACCCCCCCCCTTGCTTAAAGGTCGAAAGGCAAGGAGGGTCTGGAATTTGCTGTGCGCCGTCGATTTGGGCATGCAAATCTGGACCGCCCGGTCTTGTTTGTTGCTTACCATGGGCGCATTATTGCCCAAAACTTTGGACAAGTGGGTTTTAACCCATTCATCTGATATCTAATCCCCTTAGCAAGAAATATCGCTAACAGAAGCATAATGAAATCAAATCCAAACGTGATCGTATTCTAAATTGAGCATGAAATACTTCCTGTTTAGAGTAGATACAAAATGAATTCAATTGAAAGAAAACCATTAGTTTTGTTAACTCAATCAGACAAACGAACAAATCAAATCCAAACGAGGACCAATCAAATCCAATATAAATCTATCAATAGGTAACTGGGAATGATCACATCATGTATTCAAAACGAAATTTGATTTATTTTTAGCAAAGCGAAATGTATACAGGATGAACACATTATGACAGACCCATTTCGAAATATAAACAGAGCTATTCGAAAAACAAATTCCAATCCCTATATTAATCCTGGTCATTCACAGAGCTAAAACGATATTGAAAATCATACCTGTTTGGCGAGCAGACAGCTTGATCATGACAACTTAGAGTTGACAACGGTTGTGGCCGATTCAATATTCTTAAAAACAATGGAGCCAGTTGTCTTCTGCTTCCTATCAGTTGCTTGGAGCTTGTTTCTTTGACTGGTCAATACTGCGATTTGATCTTCCAGTGATTGGATTTTCGATTGGAGTATGGGAACGACGATGTAATATCATTCCAAATATAAATCGCATTGGTCGCAGGGTGACTGTGTGGGTTTCGAAAGCACAGGTGAGGGTTTGATTACATTGTCGAGGGTTTCGTTAGGCAATTTTGTACCAGGGTAGCTAGGATTATTCCTTAGGCAAGGGGGAAGATTTGTCACGAAATCATAAGGTGGTTCGGGGCATAAACACTCTGAGTAAGGGTACTCACTGGATATAAAATGTTCTATGTCAGAGTCTGAATCCTCACTAAGGACGATGGGCTTCTGCTCAACAGAGGGTTTAGGTTTATTTCTAGCCATCCTTGAAATGAGCCGAGTGTTCTTTTTACCCTTAGCAATAACAGTAGGGTTTTCCTTAGCCCTTTTTCTTGCAGGCTTTTTAATAGCCTCGGCCTTCTCTTCTACAACGTTTGGTAAATCAATATTAGGGTCGGCCGAGGGTTTAGGAGATGGCAGTAAGACATGGAAGGCACGGGTGGCTCGACCTTGGCTTCCATAACCACAGACTTGTCAACCTAGACAGGGTCTGTGTCATCAAAACCATTTCGAGTGATGAAAGCTCTCCAACTATCACCATGTAAACTCAAGTGATAAACAATAATAAGTTTAATTAGTCCATGGTGGAACAGGCTACTGTCGAACTTCTGCCTTTTAAACCTTTTTGACATTTTATATAGGCTACAATGGAAGTAGAAAGGCATATTCAATGGATACCCTATAAAATTCATTAGCAAACGCAGGTGGTAGAGAAAAATGAGTCCATATCGACCTTCAAAGGTCACGAACTGTTTGACTATTATGAACAGGTCATGCCATCGTGGTTTAAGCATGGATATGGGCATACCTCTGTCACAAGAGGTGACTTTTCGGGAGACGAACAGTAGCGGCCATGGCACCTCCTCGACCTTATAATTTTTAAACCAACGCTAGCCTATGGCAGGTAACCCTCTAGCAGAACTGATAAACTTCTCATCGATCTCCAATTGGATGTCGCCCTTCTTGGCTCTACAACCATCAAAAGTCAAAGCGAACTATTGTGCAACACAGAGATTAAAACCCTCAAATTGTTGTATAAAGGTGAGCCAATCGTTATCCTCCAAGTCCTTCTGGGCATTGTCAAATAACAACAAGGCTTGGCTGCCGTTTGGTTTGATTAGCGCCACTGGTGCCATGGAGCCGAGCACATGGTGAACGAGCCAGGGTTTGGGTCATAGCATACACAGGAGTAGAGTGCGTGAAGGGTTACCTGAGCGAACAGAGGAAAACGGGGATAAGGGATAGGCATAAATGTCATCATGTGAAGGTGGTGGAGCTTATCTCTGCCATGCACAATAGTTATTGCGAATGGTACAACCGCTGGCTTATAGCTCTTTTACCCATTATAGCATAGTTCAACAGTCATGTCACTTGGTCGACCAATGAAACCAATGGTGAGTGTATAAACCAACGCGCAATCAACGTTACACCATAGTTTTAATCAAAATACAAATTGAAACCAATACCAAATGTTTGACCATGCGCCAATGTATTGTAACAACTCATATCAAGAGTTTAACCAAAGTGTCAATGGGTCTTGATATAATCAAAATGCCAATAATTTTGAAAATACGAACATAGGTATCATATTAAAAGATATATAGGAAGGGTTTAACCATAACACCTATGTATTTCCAAGAAACCAATGGTCAAGTAGGTCGAATAACATGCAACTCCAAATGCCAATGCCTTACAAACTCAATGAAACCAAGTCACACAATCAATCCAAGAATGTCCAATGAGTATAGTTCGAAATTTTTTCCAGCTGCATAATGATAAGTGAAAAGGAAGCGCAATAGGCATATTGACAAAAAGGATCATGACAGTTCAAATAATGATTTCAATGCGACTACGAAGGACTAAGTTTTCACACTTACAGTCATGAAAACAAAACAAAGGTAAAAGTGCAAACATCGCAAAAATAAAAGTGTCGTTTATTTGAAAATTGTGACAAAAAATGATGTTTGCGAAACATTGGGGTAGACAACTTATAAGACAGTGGAAAAATGTGAATTGGCTACCAACAATGGTGACACACTGGTAGAAGCAGTTATCTCTGTCAAAAGGAACAAATTTAGATTAGGACCATAAAGATAATTTCAACTCAGAAATAACAACCAGAAAATCGTATAAACATCATCATTTACCAGTTATTCCAGCAGTGTTTTAAAAGACGAAAAACTGATAACATTCTTAAGACCAGTGAATCACGATATTAAAAATAAAATCTCCAATACTATTGGCATAGCCACTGCTGCCAGCAAGCGTCCATAGCCTCGACAGGGTTTCCATTTAACCCACTCTGACATCTATATCCTGCCAAGAAGTTCTGGATTAGAATAAAGGACATTAAAGAGGTTACTTATTTTCAAATTTTCATATACCCGACATTGCTTCGATGCCTGCGGGCCTGTTCAGTACCCCGGTGAAGTTGTCATGGTGCCATGCATGCATTTACCCACTGCCAGCAGACCTGTTCATCATCCCGGCGGGTTTACAAGAACTTCCCACAACTCTTATTAATAATTTATTGTTTTTTTTTTTTTTCATAGATATATAGTTGAGCGGGGTGACGCTGAAAATCATGATATTTTAACATATTTTTTTAGACCTCATCAATTTTTTTTTTTTGGAACTGTCCTTTATTTAGATCCAGAGATGTTTTATTTGCAAAAACAACTTCCTGAGAGGGAGACATCTTCTAAGTCATTCCTTTACGAAATAGGGGCAACGTAAAAAGATAATAGATGATCATGACAAGCTTTACTCAGAGATTGAAATCAGTGATCTTCTTTCTAACAACAGACTTTTCCAGCATAGATATAAACTCCAAAATTACAACATTGATGTTTGTACAAATTTCTCAGAAGTTATTTCAGCGAGGTAATTTTCTATTGTCTTTGTCCGAATAGCTCAGTGTACATAGGTATGTGCCTTTCAAAAACACAAGCTGATAAATTAAAAGAAAAATCAAACACAAAAAGCAAACAAAAAAGGCAAACAAAAACAAAATATGTACATAATATACAAGGGAATTCATCAAGCAAAGTATCTCTTCAGGGCTTGGCTTGGCCATTTACCGGGTAGGTGTCAAGCTGCCCTTCAAGATTCTGCAATCGAAAAGAACTAGAACCCAACTTTTCAGCAATTAAAAATGGTCCAAGCCATAGGTTTTGAAATTTTGTGTGCTCTCCCTTTCCCTCGTGTGGTTTGTCCCATTTCAAGACGAGGTCACCTACTTCAAAATTCCTATCAGAAGTAGAATTAGAATCGAACCAGATTTTAACCAATTGTTGATGTTGATCTAACTTTCTTTTAGCTTGGGTTCTTACCTCTTCTAGCTTCATCAAAGCGTTAATTCAGTTTTCTAAAGGGGGACAATCTTCTTCTTGAACTTTCTGTGACAACTGAAGTGAAGGAAGAAGAATGTGAGGTGGCAGAATTGCTTCTCTGCCATATACGAGAAAAAAGGGGGAGTTACCTATAGCGGATTTTGGTGTTACCCTATCAGCCCACAGCGCGTTCAATAGTGCATTGTGCCAATTTTTGTGATTTTCAACCACTGTTCTCTTGATTATTTTGATCAAGTTCTTGTTTGTTGATTCTGCCAATCCATTGCCCTGGGGGTGATAGCTAGCAAAATACTTCAACTTAATTCCTTTTTCCAAAGATAACTCACTCATCTCAAGAGAGGAAAAGTAAGAAGCATTATTGAAAACTAAACAGTCAGGGATACTGAAGCGAGTGATGATATTCGAATTTAGAAAGGTAATTACCTGACTGGTGTTGATAGTTCTTAACACAGCAGCTTCAGACCATCGAGTAAAGTAATCTGTGGTTGTCACAATAAACTTGTGCTATTGCGAGGACGGAGGGTTGATGAGACCTATGATATCAAGGCCCCACTGCTGAAAATGAGAATCTACTGAAACGGGCTGCAAAGGAAAGGCTGGTTTTTGTAACCGCCCTGATGCTTTTTGACAGATGATACATTTACGACACAAGGCATGGGCGTCTCTAAAAAGCGTGGGCCAGTAATAACCGGCTCTCAAAACCTTATGAGCAGTGGTGTCACCACCAAAATGACCACCAGCTTCTCCTGCATGCAACTCTAGCAAGACTTTTTCTGCTTCATCCTTTTCAAGACAACGCATTAGTATGCCGTCAAAATTTTGACGAAATAGGATACCATTAACCAGATGAAAGGAGGCAGACTTTAATCTCAACGCTCTTCTTTTAGCGGGGTCTAGGTGACGAGGGGCTGAACCATGTTCAAGACAGAATCTTATATTGTCGTACCAAGGACTTACTGGGTTTTGTGTGCAACAGATTAGACTTTGATCGCGTTGTCCTAGGTTTGACGTATCACTTTCTTCTTGCTGTCCTGCTGTGGAATCAGCAAATAACTTGCACAACCCTTGGCCTCTCACTATCTGAGCTGGGGTGATTTCTAAGTCATACTCCTGTAAGGAGGTGACCCAGTTGGCTCTCTTTTCTCCTAGTTCCTTCTGCACTAACAGGTTCCTCACGGCTGGGTAAGGGACAATAACTTTCGTCCTTGACTTCAAAAGATAGGATCAAAAGTGCTTAACTGCTTTGAAAACAATGTAGGCTTGCCGATCTACCGTTGGGTAATTAAGTTCAGTGCCTTTGAAAGCAGAGCTCATAAAGGCAATGGGTACTTCATTGTTCTCGGCATTCTTTTGGGTTAGGACGACAGCATAGGAACGGTCAGAAGCAAAAGTGTAGAGTGTAAAGTCTTTTGAAAAGTCTGGGCTCATGAGAGAAGGAGCGTCTATTATGGCCTTCTTTATTGCATTAAAAGCTTGATTTTATAGGGGTCCCCAGTAATATTGGGTGTCTTTCTTAATCAGATTCTGTAAAGGCCTGACCATTTCGAAAAAAATGGGGACAAATCTTCTCACGAAGTTAATCTGGCCTAAGAAAGACTGCATGGATTTTTTGGACGTAGGAGGGGGAATTTTTGCGATGACTTGAGTCCTTTCAGGGTCAATAATCATCCCTTCACTAGACACAATGAAGCCTAAGAGTTTACCCTATTCTACTGCAAAGATGGATTTTTTGGGATTCAAGGAGATGTCGTATTTATGACATCACAGTAGGATGGCTCGTAAGTGAGATAGATGATCATTTTTGTTTTTAGAGAATACAGTCACATCATCTAAGTAAACTACGATGGACTGATTGATTAAGCCTCGGAAAGCAATATCCATTGCTCTCTGAAAGGTAGCTCCAGCATTAATCAATCCAAAGGGAATTTTACGATAAGCATAAGTGCCCCACGGAGTACGGAAGGTAGTTTTAAGTTGGTCTGGTGGAGACATCAGGACTTGGTTGTACCCTGAGAAACCATCTAGTAAGGATAGCCTCTCAGAACCAGATACCTATTGAAGGATCTGTTCCATGGGTGGGACAGGATAGTTATCTTTATCAGACACTCTATTAAGGTTTCGGAAATCGACGCAGAGTCGAATTTCCCCACTTTTCTTCTGAACTGGGACAAGGTTAGAAACCCATTGAGTGTGCCTAACAGGAAAAATTATCTTAGCATTTAGGAGCTTATTCAATTCTTTTTGAACGGTCGGTTCGAGCTTGGGGTGAATTTTCCTTAGTTTTTGCTGAAAGGGTAAGGTTTGGGGCTTTGTAGGGATGACATGCTGTATGATATTAGGGTCGAAAGTTTTGAGGTCATCATACGTCCATGCAAAGACATCTTTAAATTCTTTAAACAGTTTAATAAATGCATCTTTTTCTTGTTGAGAACATCCCAACCCTAGATTAATGCACTGAGGATTTTCATTGGTTCCTAAGTTTACTTTTTCATAAGATAACGAGGAACTATGGGTTTTACAATTGACCGTCTTTTTAAATTTATCTTGAAAATCATAAAACTTCTCTAGTCTAACTACAGATTTAGGGATCGAGTTTACCATATCCGATGAGGATTTAGGAGTTCTCGGATCTGGTATTACCATGAAATCGCGCAAATTGTCATCGTGAGTGTGTTCGTCTATCATCGCGCCTTGAAAGGTTTCTTCCATGTGCAGAAAGTTAAGAATTTGTTGATCATCGTCAAATACTATCCAATTCATGATGTTGTCGGGAATGGATGGCCGAAACAGCAGCTCGAAGGAGAATGCGTCTGGGGATAAGCCTTCTGCAGGAAGAAGTTTAGAAGCCACATTAGCTAATAAATCTGCTTCAGAGTTATTCAATCTAGGAATAGAATTTATATTGAAAGCGGAAAATTTATTCATTAAATTCCATACCTCAGACTGGTAGCTTTTGAGATGCGGAGACAGACAGTGGATAGAATCTCTTACCTATCTAACCACTATTTCAGAGTCGCCAAAGACAGTTAAATTTTGAATGTTCATATCCAAAGATTTTCTGAGACCTTGCTGTAAAGCCTCATATTCTGCAGTATTATTAGTACATTCAAATTCCAACCTACATGCTATTAATGTTTTGTTACCTGCCAGATCGATAATGACGCAGCCTGCTCCAGCTCCTTTGGATTTTGATCTGTCAAAATAAAGAGACCAAATTTGATTTGCATCGGGTACATGGGATCCTTGCGTGGAAGCTGTTGGCTGTATGCATGCTACAATCTCGGACTGTTGTTCTAGATTGGTGATAGGTGAAGCCTCGGCCATGAAATTACCGAAGAAGGTGTCCACCCCTTGTACTTCGGGTGAATCATCAGAAGGTGTATATGGTTCGTTTGGATCGTTCAAATCAGTGATCATGAACTTAAGGTAACGCTCACGATTTACTCTGATTTTATTAGGCTTTTCGTTCTCTGCAAGCCATAGATGGGACCAATCTGTTGCGAAATAACCATGTAGCTGCTCCAACCAATCCCTGCTTAAAAACATGCCATACACTTCTAGAATATCCACAACAATTATATCAATAACTTGATGAACCTTGGGGTTAGACGATAATCTAATAAGCACATTCTTTAGTTCGCCTATAACTTTGACATTTGTCCGATCAAGTTGTATGATTTTTAAAGTAGATGGTTCAACTTCTGCGTTAATCTTCTGGCATACAGACCTAGGCATCACATTGGATGACGCCCCTGAGTCTACCATACAATTGTGCACGTTTCTATTAAAGATCTCGAAAGTTAATAGAAATGGAGGTACATTTTTGCGAGTGCTAAGAGTAGTAGCTTGTGGTTTTTTACTCGCAATTTCTAAAGCTACTTTATCTACATTATTTACATTATTTACATTACTTATAGGAATGCTTCCTTTATCTTGAGGATCGGGATTATTTTTAGTGGAAGTCTTCTGGGGAGCTTTATTCTGCACAACCTTGTTACTATTGGAATTACCATTTTTGCGATTCTCAGAGATATTTTGTAACATTTTTTGTAACAAAAATGGAAACTTCAATAACTCATAAATAGAAATGTTAGCCCTTAAATTTTTAAGATCTTCAACAACATCATAATCTAATTTAGGGTTCACATTACTCTGTTTAGTCTCGGTTGATTTAGATTGCTTTGGAGGCGAAGTTGTGGTGTTTTCGGTAGAAGGTTTGTTTGTTGTCTTACTCCTAATATTATAAGGATGAACTGTCTCGAAGTTAGCTTGAAAGATGCTATCCGAGAAGTGTCCCAAAATGTTTGGAGAAGACTCTTCTTCTTGAGCTGTCTCTTGTTCAACTACCTCCTCAGGAATCTCAGGAGGCATCAAGTTATCTTGGGCTTCTAGAATTGTTTGAAGGGAACATTGCAAACTTTCTAGATTTAGGCCTTCGGTGGTTGGGTTAGGTCGGTTGTTAGGAAAAGGCTTCCGGAACGGGGGATTATAAGGACCTTTTCTCGAGGAAGCTTCTTCGATCGACCTTTTTAAGTCTATAACTTGATTTGACAATTTTTGAACAACTTTAGTTAAGTTTTCTAAATCAGATCTTTCAGGTTGTGTTTTACTTTGAGTGGGTCTGGGGAGGATTTCGATCTTCTTTTTGGAAGAAGAACTAGTCTCAGTTTCGTTGCTAGTAGAGTCTTTAAGACTAAGTATGTCTTTTTCAATCTGGCTGGCCTCCTCGAAGGCTTCTAACAACGTGGATTTCTTAGATCGTTTAACCCAAATAGCTATACTTTGATGCAAAGCTTTGGTGTAGTATGCGATTATAAGACTCTCGGCAGGCATAGAATCTGTAGGGATTCGGTTTTTGAGTGTTAAGAATCTTTGATTAAAGTCTTTAACTTTTTCTTTTGGGTTCATTTTTAAGCTAGAAAGATCCATGACTAGGACTTCCGGAGGCTTACCATCTCCGAACTTTTCCAAAAAGCATGACTCAAACTTTTCCCAAGACACAATGGTATGGGGTTGCTGGGCAAAGTACCACGTGGATGCATTACCCTCGAAAGTATAAGGGAACAACCTATAGACAACATCTTCGTGTTTGACATTGTGGAGTCTTATGGCTAACACAAACTTTTTAATGTGATCTTCAGCAATCTGTTTTGAGTCAGGGTCAAACTTGGGAAGCCATTTCTCCAGGTGTTTAGGTAGAGGGTGCTGAGCTCCAGGTACAGCTACGACATCCTGATCAAGCCAGGGTCTAGCAGGGTTGTTCTGATTTTCCATTAGGGTAGTTGGTGTGGAAGGCTAAGAAGGGGAATCTCCTTCATCAGAGGAATCTCCTCTAGAAGAGGAAGGAGATGATGGAGGTGGCGAAGGGGGTTTCCCAAATCCTCCTGCAGCAGGATTTAAGATTGGATCTGAAGGATTTAAGGTAGGGTTAGTGCCTTGCAGCTATTCTCTGATATCAGAGAAATCTAGTGGTTGGTCTAAGGGTCGGTTAGGTTGCCTCAGATGGGTGAAAGAACTGTGGGTTCTCAAGAGATATTGACGGACAATCTCTTGTATATCACCACCTGTAGGATTAGGGGTTGTTGGTTCAACTGTGATCGGTGGATCGTTGTTTGATGTGGTTGTTGTTTGGGGGGGAATATTATCGTTTGAATGGCTTCTAGTCACTATAGGTGAGCGATTAGGTGGTGGAGGAGTCTTACGACCGCCTTGTCCCATTAATTAAATTCAGGCCCTCCTTCTAGCACCATTTGTTGACAGGTGAAATTGACCGTCCGTCAACTGGAAGAGTGGAACCGGTCCAGGGTTGTCTAATAACCCAAGCCGTTTGGAATGAACCACCCTGACAGGTTTAGCGGCTCCGTTAGCCGATCTAAGTCCTAAGAAAATAAAAGAAAAACTACTCTAAACTAACTATTCTAACTAAAACTAGCTACTAAAACAAACTAATCTAATTATTAACTAAAACTAACTATTAAAACAAACTAATAAACTAACTATTATATATACAATCTACTAACTAATACTATACTAACTCTAACTAATTAACTATCTCACTACTAACATCAATAAATTTTATTCACAAAATGTACACTATCTACAATTTATAGATTTAAATAAAACCTGAAAAACTCATTTGCATTCTGCCCTAAGATAGAGGAAAATATTTTTGTTGATTTTATAAATTTTATGAACAAGAAATAAAACAAAAACTAACTAAACTAAATAACTAATATACTAATTCTAACTGCAAATCTAATTAACAATATATCTAACTAAAATACTTAAATTATACTAAACAAACTAACCAAAATAAATCACAAACTGACCTGGAGAAACGCTCCAGATTTGTCCTGTGTATGATGGTTGTCTCAGTTGATTGGAGGGAGGAAACCCGCTCCAAATTATCCAGGAGCTTCTCGTAAACGAAAGTTGCAGTGCTCTTCAATTATGATTACAGGACAAACAAGACATAAAAATCACAACAATCATATGATTTATAAATCTTCATAGTTAGATAAACCTGTATGCAAAGATTTATACAAAATAATTCAATTGATGAAGAAGAGAAATCTGTCATTCATTAACTGAACTATGTAATTGCTGTATTTTTTAAAGGAATGAAAGAAATCAGACATGGATCACATTAATTAAATCACATCATTCTGCAATAGACTATGATAGCTAAAGTAGTCTATAATCAATTACAAATGACATGCATAAACTTGAAACAAAAGATTGATATTATGAAAGCGAAAGATGTAGCAGAACATCAACTTCTGTCTCAGTTTGTATTAAAAATCCATAGCCTGGTTCTCCCACAAGTGAGGATGCTCCTTATTACAAAAAATAATAAGTATTTAAAGGTTTTCCACAGGGTAAAACCTCCATGTGGAAGTTATCAAAACTGTTTACATAAAATCTAGGAAGATATCCCAAGTCTGACTAAACTAGGAACCTAGCATCAAAACTAAATCACATAACATCTCCTAAACTATCCAGCACATCCCATGCAATTCGAATTTACCTGAAAAGGGTAAAAAATGGACAAGTTAGAAGGGTCCTTTATTAATAAAATGATAAAGATCTAATTCTATAGACTAGCTACAGAATCTTGCGATTCTGTAGCTGGTCTAAATAAGACACATAATCAGCATTAAAATCTATTGAAAATCTTTTAAAGAATTAAACTCAATTAACATCCAATAGCCATTTGAAAACGAATCAATCAATTTGAAATTGTTACACCATTTGAAATCAAACAGGATCAAGGTCAATCAAATGGTTACAGAGATATGTGTACTCTGTTTCTTTTGTTACCATAAAATCGAACGAACATAATCATAATCAACAGTTGTGAATCGTTTGATATCAATTTGAAACCGATATAATCAAAACAAATCGTAGGCAATTGTTACGCTGCCTTATCAACAAAAGATACGATCGAATCCAACAAGATTGTTTTCAAATCGTTGTAACTGTAATGACATAGCAAGCGATTCATGCCATGAGTGGATTAACTCAAATTGGTACAAAAATCAACTCAAATAAAATTATAACAAGATCAATTAATTGGTAAAAGAATTCGTAAGAATTACACGATCGTTTGTTATTGCAAATTGGGCAAACAAGATCGATTGACTTTGATCAAAATCGTTCCATTCAAACGAATTATAACCGGATTTGATAGAGATAACCTAGGTTGACCAATTAGTTTTGTAAAATTAAAATCAAAGAGAGCAGTAATTATAATACGAATTCAACTCATAAAACAATCTTGACAACTCGAGATATGGGATAATCCAATCAGAATAAGAGCGAATCGAACAGTTAAGGTTTTAACATAGTTATTATGAGTAAAATCCATTCCACGATTCGGGCGTATTTGCACAGGCTTAAATGAGAGCATTGTTTTCATACGAAACAGAGTAGTTTTTTCCAAATTGAAACCGAACAGATTCGTATTCCTGTTTTTAGAATATTACATGACACAACATATTACAAGATCGTAACAACCAAACTCATTTAAATCGTTTGCCAATCACAACATATGAACCATAACGAAATCAAATCCAAACGTGATCGTATTCTAAATTGAGCATGAAATACTTCCTGTTCAGAGTAGATACAAAACAAATTCAATTGAAAGCAAACCATCAGTTTCGTTAACTCAATCAGACAAACGAACAAATCAAATCCAAATGAGGACCAATCAAATCCAATATAAATCTATCAATAGCTAACCGGGAATGATCACATCATGTATTCAAAACGAAATTTGATTTATTTTTAGCAAAGCGAAATGTATACAGGATGAACACAATATGACAGAGCCATTTCGAAATATAAACAGAGCTATTCGAAAACCAAATTCCAATCCCTATATTAATCCTGTTCATTCACAGAGCTAAAACGATATTGAAAATCATACCTGTTTGGCGAGCAGACAGCTTGATCATGAAATTAGAGTTGACAACGACTGTGGCCGATTCAATATTTTTGAAAACGATGGAGCCAATTGTCTTCTTCTTCCTATCAGTTGCTTGGAGCTTGTTTCTTTGACTGGTCAATACTGTGATTTGATCTTCCAGTGATTGTATTTTCTATTGGAGTATGGGAACATCGATGTAATATCATTCCAACCATAAATCTCATTGGTCACAGGGCGACTGTGTGCGTTTCAAAAGAACAGGTGAGGGTTTGATTACATTGTCGAGGGTTTCGTTAGGCAATTTGGTACCAGGGTAGCTAGGATTATTCCTTAGGCAAGGGGGAAGATTTGTCACGAAATCATAAGGTGGTTCGGGGCATAAAACCTCTGAGTAAGGGTACTCACTAGCTAGAAAACGTTATATGTCAGAGTCTGAATCCTCACTAAGGACGATGGGCTTCTGCTCAACAGAGGGTTTAGGTTTATTTCTAGCCATCCTTGAAATGAGCCAAGCGTTCTTTTTACCCTTAGCAATAACAGTAGGGTTTTCCTTAGCCCTTTTGCTCACAGGCTTTTTAATAGCCTCGGCCTTCTTTGCTACAATGTTTGGTAAATCAATATCAGGGTCGGCCGAGGGTTTAGGAGATGGTAGTAAGACATGGAAGGGAACGGGTGGCTCGACCTTGGCTTCCATAACCATAGACTTGTCAACCTGGACAGGGTCTGTGTCATCAAAACCATTTCAAGTGATGAAAGCTCTCCAACTATCACCATGTAAACTCAAGTGATAAACAATAATAAGTTTAATTAGTCCATGGTGGAACAGGCTACTGTCGGCCTTTTGCCTTTTAAACCTTTTTGACATTTTATATAGGCTACGATGGAAGTAGAAAGGAATATTCAATGGATACCCTATAAAATTCATTAGCAAACGCAGGTGGTAGAGAAAAACGAGTCCATATCGACCTTCACAGGTCACGAACTGTTTGACTATTATGAAAAGGTCATGCCATCGTGGTTTAAGCATGGATATGGGCATACCTCTGTCACAAGAGGTGACTTTTCGGGAGACGAACAGTAGTGGCCATGGCACCTCCTCGACCTTATAGTTTTTAAACCAAAGCTGGCCCGTGGCAGGTAACCCTGTAGTAGAACTGATAAAATTCTCATCGATCTCCAATTGGATGTCGCCCACCTTGGCTCTACAGCCATCAAAAGTCAAAGCGAACTGTTGTGCAACACAGAGATTAAAACCCTCAAATCATTGTATAAAGTTGAGCCAACCGTTATCCTCCAAGTCCTTCCAGGCATTGTCAAATAACAGCAAGGCTTGGCTGCCATTTGGTTCGATTCGCACCACCGGTGCCATGGAGCCGAGCACACGGTGAACGAGCCAGGGTTTGGGTCATAACATACACAGGAGTAGAGTGCATGAAGGGTTACCCGAGTGAACAGAGGAAAATGTGGATAAGGGATAGGCATAAATGTCATCGTGCGAAGGTGGTGGAGCTTATCTCTGCCATGCACAATAGTTATTGTGAATGGTACAACCGCCGGCTTATAGCTGTTTTACCCATTATAGCATAGTTCAACAGTCATGTCACTTGGCCGACCAATGAAACCAATGGTGAGTGTATAAACCAATGCGCAATCAACGTTACACAATAGTTTTAATCAACATACAAATTGAAACCAATACCAAATGTTTGACCATGCGCCAATGTATTGTAACAGCTCATATCAAGAGTTTAACCAAGGTGTCAATGTGTCTTGATATAATCAAAATGCCAATAATTTTGAAAATACGAACATAGGTATAATATTAAAAGATATATATGAAGGGTTTAACCATAACACCTATGTATTTCCAAGAAACCAATGGTCAAGTAGGTCGAATAACATGCAACTCCAAATGCCAATGCCTTACAAACTCAATGAAACCAAGTCACATAATCAATCCAAGAATGTCCAATGAGTATAGTTTGAAATTTTTGCCAGCTGCATAATGATAAGTGAAAAGGAAGCGCAATAGGCATATTGACAAAAAGGATCATGACAGTTCAAATAATGATTTCAATGCGACTGCGAAGGACTAAGTTTTCACGCTTACAATCGTGAAAACAAAATGGAGGTAAATGTGCAAACGTCGCAAAAATAAAAGTGTCATTTATTTGAAAATTGTGAGAAAAATTGATGTTTGCGAAACATTGGTGTAGGCAGCTTATAAGACAGTGGAAAAATGTGAATTGGCTGCCAACATGGTCATATCCTTTGTGTGACCTCCATGACTCTGCCCTGGATGATAGTAATCTATTGTTGGGTCTCTTATTGTTCTTGTGATCTTTTCATTCTCTTGACCGCAGTGATTGACTTCATCTGCGCTTGAACTGTCAGTGCTTGTTGTTGTGCCTCATGTAGCTGCGCTTCTAAATTCCTAAGCTATGGGTCCTTTGTGAGGTGTTTGTAGGTGTGCGCACTTATGTTGCTTAGTTGCTTTCATTCTGAGGTGAGGATTATGATCCTTTCCACTACGCTCTTAGAGGCTTCCTCCCTCTGGTCGCATACTTCCTGCGGTGTTCTTGGTACTGCTTGGATATCCAGCTCCGTTACCCTTGCTTGAAGCTGTTGGATGGCCTTAGCAAGCTTCATCACTTGAGCCTCAACTTCCTCATGTTCCTCCTATGCCACTACTGGCATAGAGTGAACTTATCTACCCACCACTTGTCTGACTGTGGTCTGTTCTGAGAGAAACTGGTCTTTTTCCCTCTGTATCTTTACGTTGTCCTCCTCGAGCATTGCCCAAAACCCCTCTCTCTCATTCTCATAAGTGATTGCACAGTACCGCGCAACTTGTATTTGCTCCAAGATCTCCTCTATTTCTTTCTTCGAAGCTTCTATAGCATGTTCATTCTCTTCTTGGACTAGCTGAAGCTGAGCCTCTGTTGCATCTACCAATCTTCGAAGTTGGGCTGGTTCATCCCCAAACTCTGCAGTCTCTGAAGAGGAGGGAGCAGTAGAAACTGTGCTGACTAAACAAATAGCTTCTTGTATCTTCTTCAGCTCCTTCTCAACTCTTATGTACATCTCTTCTTGCTTCACGCCATATCCTTGTAATACATCCTCAGATGCATCCTCCATCGCTTCGCGGACTAGGCTTATATTGTCTTCTATGAGGGTGGCTTCCATCTAGGGTTTACTGGTGTGGGTCTTGTTTCTTGTCGAGGGTTTCTACAAAGAACCCTTCCTCTTCTTCGATGTTTCTGCCTCAGTAGGGGGGTCCTTTCGTAGTGTAGATTTTCCTTCTCCTTTCTTTTCTCCTTCTTCCCCTCATCCTTCTTGATTTACTTCATCTCCTCCTCCTACTGGGGGCGAACTAGATCCATTTTCCTCTAAGGCATTGTCCTCCTCATCAGTTTCTATGTTTTGGACTTCCTCCTTTTTATTCTTCTTCTTCACGTTGGCCTGTCTGACATGCTCAGCTAAGGTGACCAAGGGGTTTTCTATAATGTCAGGTTCATAGAGATCTACATCATCGACCAGTACAAGGAACTATGTCGGTGATTCCTTGGTGATCTCCTTCGTATCTTCGTTAGTCGGCTTATAGTAGGACTGCAATTTCTCGTTGCTCTCATCCTTGTGTGCAATGATATAAATGAAGTTTCAATCTACGCGAAACTTAGCAAATGTTCTGTATTGGCGCAATGTCCGCATTGTCATGCGTGGGAACAACTCAATATAAACCTTCAGCTGCTGATAGAAGGCATGGAACATAGCATTCGAATTCCACTGCTTTGACATGTCATTTGTGTACCATAGAGTCGAGAAATTTGTGGCCACTAAATCCAAAGGTTCAATATCTAAGAAGGTAGCTCCTTCCGACATTTTCCAAGCGACAAATACAATTAACACAAGAAACCAACTAAAGTGGAACTCATATCCTTGGTCCTGTGCTTCACGACAGTCTTTCTCAATTTTATTGATGAGGTAGCTCGCCCAATTCATTTGCATCCTCTCCACACATTTTTTTGTGAGGTCCACCACAAACTCGGTGACCTGTGTGGGGTGGTTCTTTCTAACGAGCTTTCCAGCTATGAGATGACAAGCTAGGTGCACTGCGCCATCCTCTATGGAGGCTAGCTTGTAGCCTCACTTTCCCTTCTCAACTACGTCGTATGCCTCCTTAATGCGATGTTCCAGAGAGTGATATGAGGTATTCTCTGGGTAGAACTGCTGAGGTTCGGGTCCTTGCATGCTCAGTCCTGTGATCAGGTGGATCAGTGTCGAATCCAAAATAATGCACCTGTCGAGCCATAGATATCCTCCATGGTAGCACGACAAGAGGATTTTAACACAAGCGTTAACCTCTTGATGTCAGCCAAAGTGAGGGATATTCATCATGTTGAGTATCATGGACTATGCAAGATCCTTTTTTTAAGGATGGGAGACAATGTGAGGCTTCCTCCCAGTCGTCTTCATCAAATATCTCTGAGGCATGAACATCATGTAGTTATTTCTATCACCAAGGTTGAAATCGTTGTTCTTCAATGCTGGGATCTGTCCCAACTGGCTTCCTTCTACATGTATCCCCTTCAATATGTATGCGATGATCAATGTATAATCGAAGTCCCATGGAATGCTATCATGGTTAATTGTGCCAGCCAAAGGCGGGATGTAATCTGGTAAGATCAACGGGATATGCTTCGCATTAGCCAGATCGTCGTGATGCTTACTTCACTTCTCAGTAGTAGGGTTCGTACAGCCCAAACGTCGTCTGGTCGAGGGGGAAACCTGCATTCCCCTAGTCGATGATGCCTATATTCCCTCAGACATGACTTTATTGGCCATAAACATCTTCAGAACCTCTTCGATAGATTTTTGTAGCTCAACGCACTCGGTCGACATTCTTATTGTTAACAAATAAGTCGAGGTAGGTGAACGGATAGCAGAGTACCCAATATATGGTGAGGTCTGATAGCACAGCTTGACACACACAATCACTTCTCCATTAGATCAGATAATCATGGGTAGCAAAAAGTGGTCCTGAAGCAGTGTCTGACAGGCTAAATAAGTTAGCATCGTAACGGATTATTCCAACGTGTATGACTGCTTCCATTAATGTGAATCTGTCTATTATGGCGCGGTCGCAACGTCTCAAATGCGGTCTAGTCACCCATAAGTTCTTTTTTTCCTAGTCGTTTGGAGTGTCATTCTAACGGTCGGGGCACCTCCAACGGTCATATAGTTTCATTGGGGAGAAGTCCCATTTTACATGGTTTTATTGTTCCGGCGAGGTTCAGAGCCTGCAAGCCTACCTCCCACGAAGTTTTCTCTGTCACTTCCTGTAACTTTTCTAACTTGGCTTTCTTCTTACTAAGCTTCCTTGCTAATTTCTTTCCTGAGATCTGAGTCTTTGGATTCCTCTTTCCATTCTTGGTCTTATCCTCTCTTAGCGTGGTATCTTTGCGTTGTTGATGAGCTCTCAAAGGGTTCAAAGGTTATAACTCTTCTCTTATTAACTTCAGGGTGGGTATTCCTCTCTCCTGCATGGATATGTCCTTGAAATATTCTTGCATTATTTCAACTTCGACAACTAATTCTCTTGTGTTCTGCTACTTTGCCTCAACTTCTCGTTCTTCTATCAGTCGATCTATTCTTCTAGCTATGAAATCCCTTAGTTATTTCTTGTTCTTTGTTGTATCTTATTCCGTTTTTTTTCTTCCAATCTGATCCTTCTCGATCCAAATCGTTCCTAACAAAAGTGGAAAAGGGGCGTTGTTCTCAATGAACCTAATAAATTCCAATTCTTCTTGAGTCAATATTCCATGGATGATAACAGGTACATTAGTAACTCTTCCACATAGGGTTATCATCTTTCCTTTAAAGAATCCTATCCTTCCCAGTGAAGGTACCATAGTAGGCTTTCCCAAAATTTCCCAAGTTCCTTCTATCATAATATTCACTTGTGTCTCCTCATCCAGGACATAGTCTATGTCGAAGTCTCCTATTCTTGTACTTATGCGTTGTTTTTCTTTCAATATCTATGATAAACTGACATCTTTGTGATCATCCATTACTTATTTTAACTGTTCTAACATAGTCTAGGCTTTCTCTTTATGATTATCTAATATGCTCTTATCTTCTTGACTCATGTTCATTTTTTCAACTTTAGTAATCATTCTTGGACAATATTCAACTTCATGACCAATTATTTTACAACAAAGACAAATAGGACCTGCACCAGGGAATTCCTTAGCAAGATGTCCCGGTCTTCTGCAGTTATAACATAATGTCAATCCTCTCTTTCTCTTGTATGTTCCCCAACTTATTTTGTACTGCGCACTGGGATCACAGTGTTGGATCTGTAATCTGCAAAAATTCTTTCTAGGTTCCTGCATCAACTTATTAGTCCAAAAGTTCTTTTATGCATAGGAATAACATATCTTTCTCTATTTCTATCAAATTTATCCAGATCAACTCTTTCTTCTAATTGTACCCTAGTTTTCATACTAGGACAAAATCCATCAAACATACCTACATTCATGCTTTCGAAAAAAAATTCTACTTATCTTACTCTATCTAAGAAAAAATCTTTACCTCTTTCAAGATCTTACCTCTTTTCTTCATATCAAGTTTATTTATTAGCACAGAGCTTCACAAGTCAAGTAGAGTATTGCGCTCTACAAAAAAAAATCTATGCACAAAGCTTCTCATTTCTTTCAGTTCCCAACATTCACAGTTTCAGATCCCGACAACAGAACCATTTGTTGGCACATGGGTAGACCACGGGTTCAATGCTTCAACAATGCACCAAAAAAACCTGAACTACCGGCCCTTTCGAAAACACTTGTGAAGGAGGCGAAGTCTCACCTGAGGTAGAGGCAAGGGGGGTTACAGGACTCAAGTGTCTGTAACTAAGATGGGACATAGATCTGTGATTGTAACAAGTTGCAGAGTACTTAGGAATAACACACATTAAGTCAATAGCTTTATTCACATCGTAGATCAAACCCTAAGTACAGATTGGTGCAGTAACCATGAAAAAATATACATCGCACTTAGCATCAGAAGTTAGATCTAACACATTCAACATAGACAAAGCACTAGAAATTCATAGATCTATCTATCATTCATAATAATCAATGCACTAATCGGATCTACAACATAAATATTATACCACAAAGAAAACCATCAACACATGATATATGTGGTTCACCCCAGTGTGGGGCTACATCCACCAACTTCTTCTTCTTCTTTATTAGGCTACAATCTCTTACATCCACCTGCTCCTTTTCACTAAACCACAGAGCCAAGCTTCACACTAGACAGGTGATCTGCGCACTGTGCACCAGATCCACCTTCCCAAAATCAGGTCAAGGCACAGAGCCAACTCCTCTACTAAGCATAGAGCCTTACATACAAGGTCTGTTGCACAAAGCATCTCAGAACTACTTGCCTCTTGCACTTAGCTACTTGCTACTTCTTGCACTTAGCTACTTACTACTTCTTTCACTTAGCTACCTCTTACTTACTTCTTGCACTTAGCTACGTCTTCCTTTACATTACAATATTACATATTTATACTTTTACATTCCTTACAAAAAGGCCTAATCATGGGTAAACCCATGGGCCGACATTCCATAAGTCGTTACATAAACCCTAATGAACCCCTTGTTGGGTCCACAAAATAACTGAGATCTCGTGATCTCAGCTCCGCCTGGGCGCTCCATCTTCAACCAACCTGTCAAAGTCCAAAAACTGACCAATGTTTCCTCAAAACTTGGTCAAGGGCCAACAATACCAGCTCCTTATTTCCCTTCATAGCAAAGCCTTTTGGTTGCTTCATATAAATTTCTTCTTCCATATCCCCATGTAGGAATGTTGTCTTCACATCCATCTATTCTACTTCAAAATCAAATGTTGCAGCAATAGATAATAGAAATTGTATAGAAGTCAACTTGGAAATAGGTGTAGTGACCATGTTTAATTAACATCAATTAATTCTACAACATAACAGTAAAATTCAATAATTCCTTTATATTGAGCAAAACAGTAAAATTTAAAAATTCCTTTAATTGAGCACATTCGCATATAGATTTATCAACAAATAATAAAATTTTATCGCAAAATAAAACAATACACAATTTAAATTACCTGGGTCTGATGCTAACTCACATTGTTGCCTTGTTGTTGCCTTCCTGCTGCCTGATACACTGACCAACACTGCCCAAACCTACTATCCTCCCTGCCAACTAGGACAACTACCTAGCTCCAGGATATCATATGGATATCCTGGCCCCCGTGCCCAAAACCTCCAGCAAACCGGTGCCTGTACCGATCCAATCTGACTTCCAAAACTCAACTCCCCTCTCTGCAAATCTAGGAGAGCCCCGTAAAACCATTCCCAATCTCCCGTAGAATGATCCCCTCCTAAACCTCCTTCCCCTCCATATTCCTCCTTCACCGCCCTCCCCTTCATTTACTTCCCTACCTACCCATTTATTACCTTATCTTATCCTTTCGTAGTTAATGCCCCTTATCCCCTTTATTTATTATTTTATCCTATATTTAATGTCCTATCCCTTCCCGAATATGTAAGCTTAATTTAACAATATAATTTATTAACCCTCTTTAATTCTTTACTTAATTAGTTCATGTTATTTAAGAAATAATTATTGTGTAGCTAACTTTTAGGACAGTTAGATTATTAAATTAATTATAATTAATAATCCTATACATCTATTTAAGCAGGTTCGTTACATACACCCACCCTTCAGGAAACTTCATCCCAAAGTTAAGGTATCTTATGGTACAAAGGAAAAGAAACATGGTTCACACATTCATAACAAGTAACCGACATTATCAGTAAGTAAGTCAAGAAAACTCATACATACTAGTGTATATGTACAAGAAATGTATGTGTAGCTAGTACATACAAGTCTCGTGCACGTACTAATAATCAAAACTATCATCCTTTAGTAATTTATGTATGCATCCAATCCAGTCAGCAAGACTAGTCTTTTATAAAAGACAACAAACCAATCAATTGTTTGAGAAATCCTTTAATTACTATTATCCGGTTCAACAATGTTATTTTAAACAACTGTGGTTTAGTTATGAAATTATGAATATTCATATATACATATTTTTTTTATGTTTTTATTTTTTTGAAGGGAAAAAATTAAATTCCACCACCAGACAGATCTCCATACCTTCTCAACTATTACTACTCATCCTTCCTCCCTAACCTACTTCCATCTCCATTCCTATCCTTCCTCTGCTAGACTATCTTGGAGCGTCAACTATATTGACCTAACTCCGAATAGAACCCGTAAGCGGAAGTGTCACTATCTCGACCAAGCTTCCCTAGCAGGCATCTGACAGTCATCATCACACGTCTTGGGGAGCATGAACTAACACCGTCCTCCCATGACTTCAGGTTTCGGAAGATACACGATGGGAAATGCTTCCACCCCTCCTAACAGGACTAGGGTCTACACCCTACAATGGAGGATACACGGTGGGAAATGCCTCCACCCCTCCTAACAAGACTAGGGTCCACACCCTACAATGGAATACACAGTGGCACTATGTTGCTAGAGGTTTTGTCATCATTTATTCGGTTTTGGGTAGTGTCATTACCTGAAATCATGCACTCGTCCACATATCATAGTAATGCATCCAAACCAATATAAATTTCACATACAATATTCATACCATAATTTTTCTCGGTTAGTGGTCCTAATATCCACTTTCATCATCATTATTCCTTGGCTATTTCATAGCCCATAACCTACAGATTAGTTTGTAACACAAACTCATACATTTCTATGCATTATCATCATGTAATTGCATACTATCATCGTTTCAATTTGGTATCCCTGTACCAATAAATTAACATCAAAGTTTTCCAATTAGAGATAGATCTCATAATATCCCATAATTCAATTTTGACATCTATTCATAAGATTATCATTTACCCAAAATAGATTGCATCATATCCAACATTATCCTAATAGCATTTAAACATTCATTAAATTCACATTCTCACAATATGTCGCATCATATACATCATCATCGATAACATTTAAACATTCGTAAAATTTACATTCACATAATAGATCGCATTACATACATCAGCATCAATAACATTTAAACATTCGTAAAAGTTCATACATTTAAAGTTTAGGTGTATCACTTAATAATTTCACTGTGACTAGAAAATAAGGTATATAGGCCTCAGGTAATCCTGACTGTCTAAGTCAAAAGGTGGTGTTACATACACCCCACCTTCGAGAAACATGTTCTCGAGGTGGTCAAAATAGTGAGGGATAGTCTCACCATAGTGTCTCGGCATCTTCCCAAGTAGCAGATCCTAGACTATACTTGTCCCACTGAACCTTAACTTGGTCTACCAGATGGTTCCTAAGCTATCGGACTCTACGGTCCAATATGCGTAACGGTTCTACCGTGAGGGTTCCCACGTCCGATACCTGCAATTCCTTCCAATTTAGTTTATGTGATTCATCACCAACATAATGACGTAAAACAGATACATGAAATACATTATGAGTTTTATGTAAGCGGGGTGGCAGTATGAGACGATATGCAACAGGTCCAATTTTCTCTTGGATCCTGAATGGTCCTATAAACCGAGGTGACAACTTTGTCCCCTTCCCGAACCGTATGGTACTCTTATTAGGCCTGATATGAATGAAAACCTGGTCTCCCACTTCATAACTTCGGTCGGTCCTGTGTGCATCCGCATAACTTTTCTACCTATCCAGTGCTTCCTTTAGTCTCTACCTAATCTGAATCACCTGTTCCTCCATTTCTTGAATCAATTCTGGACCAACTGTTACTCAATCTTCTAGTCTATCCCAACTCAATGGTGTTCCGCATGGCCTTCCATACAAAGCTTCGTAGAGTGGCATTCTGATGGAACTATGGTAACTGTTATTGTAGGCAAACTCTACCAAAGGTAGGTACTTCTCCCACTGCGTTTGATTATCCATTACATACATCCTAAGCATGTCTTCCATGACTTGAGTTACTCTCTCAGCTTTCCCATTTGTTTCAGGATGATATGTTGTGCTTAATTTCAACTGAGTCCCCAACACTGACTGTAAACTTGTCCAAAACCTAGAAGTGAATCTGGAGTCCCTATCTGAGATGATATTCTTAGGTATCCCGTATAAACGGATAACCTCGCTTACAAACAAACGTGCCACATTAGTGACATCGTAAGTGTCTCTAACCGGAATAAAATGAGCACTCTTGGTTAACTTATCCACTATCACAAGAATGGCATTGTGTCTATGGGATGTGAGCGGAAACCCCACAACAAAATCCATAGAGATGACTTCCCATTTGGACATAGGAACATCATGTGGTTGTAGGAGGCCTACCAGGTGATGGTGGTCGGCTTTCACTTGTTGACACTCTAGGCATTTGGCGACGAAATGGACTACATCGCACTTCATGCCTACCCAAAAGAAGAGCTTCCTCATATCTATGTACATCTTCTTCACACTCGGATGCGCACAATAAAGTGCTCTATGGGCTTCCTTCAGTATGATGCTTCGAATATCCACATTCTCAGGGATGTACATCCTTCCTTGATATCTTAACAGTCCATCTGTTTCCAGACTATATCCTTCATACTTTTGGTCTAACTGCCTCCCGCTTTGGAGGTTTGAAGTAACCTTTAAATACCAATTGTCTCCTGGGAGTTGTGTTAACACATGTTCCCTCAGATTGACCTTTGAGGTTACCAAGGATAAGATACGCGGTCTCCTACTCAAGGCATCTACGACCACATTTTCCTTTCCCTTGATGTATGAAATACCAAAATCGTACTCACTCATAAACTCACTCCATCACCTTTGCCTAGCATTAAGATCTCTTTGAGTGAAGAGATGTTTTAAACTCTGATGGTCTGTTTTGAGCTCAAAGTTTCTCCCCACAAGATAGTGCCTCCAAAGTTTCAGAGCTAACATTACAGCTGCCAACTCTAAATCATGAGTTGCATATAACTCTTCGTGTTTCTTCAACTTCCTTGATGCATAGGCTATCACTCCTCCATCCTGCATTAGCACAGCCCCCAACCCTTGCTTTGAGGCATCCGTGTAGACTGTGAAGTCCTTTTCCATATCCGGCACTCGTAGAATTGGTGCACTAGTTAGTAACCTTTTAAGCTCAATGAATGCACTATCACACTCTTCTATCCATTCATACTTGACCCCCTTACGCTGCAAGGTGGTGATGGGTTTCGCTGTTTTTGAGAATCCCTCTACAAATCTCCAGTAATAACCTGCTAGCCCCATGAAGCTTCTCACCTCATGGGCATTTTTCGGCACTAGCCACTCCATAATGGCCTTTACCTTTTCTGGGTCCATAGAGATTCCTTTGCCGGAAATGATATGACCCAAATAGTGGATCTCTTTCTGGAAGAAGGAACACTTCGACAGCTTCCCATACAATTTGTTCTCTCTAAGGCAGGACAATACTATTCGCAAGTGTTCCTCATGTTCTCTTTCATTCTTGGAATAGATGAGGATGTCGTCTAGAAAAACTTGTACAAATCAATCTAAGTACTTCTGGAATACATCGTTCATGAGGATCATGAATACTGCTGGCACATTGGTCAATCCGAAAGGTACTACAACAAACTCGTAATGTCCAAACCGAGTTCGAAAGGCAGTTTTTGGGATATCACCTTTCTTAATCCTTAACTGATGATACCCTGATCGCAAATCAATCTTTGAGAATACCACTACTCCTTTCATCTGATCGAAGAGGTCATATATTCACGGCATCGGGTACCTATTTTTCATTATAGCATGGTTCAAGTCCCTGTAGTCTACACATAGTCGTAAGGATCCATCCTTCTTCTTTACAAAAATTACTGGTGCACCCCAAGGTGAGACACTAGGCCTTATTAGCCCTAAGTCTAGTAACTCTTTCAACTGCATTTGCAATTCACAAAGTTCTGGCACTGTCATCCAATACAGAGTCTTGGAGATTGGTTCTGCACCAAGTTTTATCTCAATATTAAAATCAAGCTCCGTCTCCAGAGGTAACCCTGGTAACTCGTTCGGAAAAACATCCTAAAATTCTGACAATACCGGGTACTGATCCAATGAGGGTCCCTTCCTTTCATTTACTGCTTCCACAATGTAAAGTCGACACCCTTGCCTCAAGCATCGCTTAACCTTCATAGTTGATATAAAGCGTAACGACACTTTTCTTTGTACACCCTGGATCTCTGCTGGTCTTCCTTCATCATCGACACAAAGCACCCTCTTTGCAAAACAATCTACCAAAGCTCGATGAGCTGCTAACCAATCCATTCCAATGATTAGGTCATATGCCCCGAGAGTAGTGATGTATACCTTCAACCTAGTAGTACACACTCCTAGGTCTACTATACAATTATCGACACTAGGTCCTACAACTTGTTTTTCCCCCGAAGCCATCTTGACTTGTTTAAAGTCATCGTGCTCGTAGGCTGCCAACCCACTCTTTTCTAATGCAGATGGTGAAATAAAACTATCTGTCACACCAGAATCAAACAAAATATTAACATTGATATGATTTAGCGTACCTGCTGACTCCACCACCATGGATTGATGTTCGGCCTAGTGATTATTAACCGCTGCGTAAATTTGGTGGCTGCTACTTGCTGTCCCCATCGATGCCTTTCCTTCTCTATGCACGAACCTTGATTGTAACTCTGGGAAGTCACACTAGTAATGGGGTCCTCCGCACTCCCAACAGGTAACACAAGATTGAACTGGTGCACTATTATGTGACTATCTCTGAAATGAGTTCCTTCCCCTGGAACCCCTTCCCCTACTAGTTGTTCCCTGAGATGGTTGTGGACCTGTCTGCACCATTGGCGATGAAAGAGATGCTGCACTCGCTGCCATTGAAATCCCTGCAGCTACTGTCCTTGGTGTGACTCTGTTACCATATGGCGGTGGCCTTGAGCCCCCTCCCCTAGGAAATGTCCTCGGGGCCTTTCCTACGAATCCCAGGTGATGCGAAAATGTCGGTCTTGTACCCCCGGTTAGGTTCATGTGTTCTTCCGCATAACGCACATTTTCCACTGCTTATGATACTGAAGATGGTTTCCACATCCACACCATAGCTCTTATCTTAGGGTTCAATCCATAGACGAAGCACTCTGCCTGTCGTTGGTCATTGTCCATATACGAAACATATTTGACCAGTTCCATAAATCTGATCTCATATTCTTCTACAGTTCTGTTTCCCTGTACTAAGGCATGAAATGCCCCTACCTGTTGTTCCTCGTAGTATG